>JAJOOR010014177.1:0-23087 GCA_036250505.1 Solanum acaule | reverse complement strand
TGGAACTAGGTATTTTCCCCTTATCTTGCCTAAAGAAGAGAGCATTATACAAAGGCAAGTTAACAAAAACAAGAACCCCACAAAGCAAAATTTGCAAACCCATAGTTTCAAATACATATTCCAATCCCAATTCTCTTGTTAATATCAAATTTTTCACCAACCCCATTAGGCAAAAAAGATTGATCATTGCCAATGTTGACAAAATTGTAAGCATAGGTGAAGCACTTCCAAATTCCATTTTCTCTTGTTTGTATCTCAACAACACATCATCATTAGTGACTTTTGGAGTGACTATGAATGTTGTATTGGAAGAACCAAATAACTTCAACATTGTATCTAGAAAGGCAAACATGTAGGAGCTTGTTCTCTTGTAAAGCCATATTCTTTGTTCATTCCACCATCCAAGAATTGTTCCACCGCTCCACAGGAACTCAGCAAAACTATATATTAGTTCCGCGATTACCACATATGCAAATGGCAAGAACCATTTACTGGAGACCTGAAAGTTAATATATAATGCATTAAGGGGACAAAGATGAGAAACTCTCAGCTAAATGTGGCTTATAACTGGTACTGGTGCAGTTAGAATTACACGAAACTTACATTAATACTTAAGTAAGATATTGTTAAGAAAATGTGATGATAAAGAGGCAAAAAATTACCTGTGGAAATAGGGGAATTCCTTTGAGTAGACAAAGCGAAGGGATGATAGAGTAGTACAGAGTTGCCCAGCAATTTGGAGACCAGAGGCAGTAAATGAGATATCCCAACACAAGGCCAGGATTGAGCTTTCCAAGTCCATACCAAACAGGGCTATACTTAGAAAACAGAATCATTAAATCGCCCTCGGACCATCTCTTATGTTGCACTAATATCTGATCCAACGTCGTTGCAGTAACCCCTATGAAGGCATCCCTTTTCGGACGATAATAAACAGATTTCCAACCTTTACACTTAATTGTCAACCCGGTCAGTACATCTTCGACTGGACACCCATACTTCAAACCAATCTGCCATGTTAATAAAGTTCACTACGAGTTAGTTATTAAATTGTGTGACCATCTCATCTAAAATTTGAAATGCAGATGGACATACCTCATTTCCCCATTGAGTGTTGTTTAGGTCGTACTTTGAACTAGCTAATCTTTCTAGTCTTTCTTCTAACTCGTGCACGTTTTCTTCCATCTTCTCAGGACATGCCTGCTTCAAATCAATCCTAGCTTCCGTGCTATACTCTCTACCGTAAAGGGTGTCTCTCCTATGAAAGCAGCCAGTTCCAGTATACAAAGGGCCTCCGTAACCATCAGCACCGTGGAATTCCACCTTAAGTTGACATAAAAGTAACGATACAAAAATTTCAGCAATGAATATTCATCAACACCATAAAACCAAATAGAGATGTACAGTGTACAAACCTCATCAATTACTCTCAGAGAACCATAAACTTCATTTTTAGTGGCATTTCCGAAAGATTGTGGAAATTGCACGAAAGCAATTTCACGACTTCTTTCTTCATCCATAAAGAAGCAAAGAGCATCTTGAATCGCGTTTGAGTTGTTCGAGTACATATCACAATCTACATTCAGAATTACTGGCGCATTGCTGATCTCTGAGGACACCCTGAGCTGAACATTGTAATCAACAAAATCATCCACAGGTTTATTCAAGATTTCACTTATGTGATGAGAAACTGGTACTAGACTTACCAATGCATTCATCGCCCCGGCTTTGAAATTATGGAAGTGCTCAGGATGCTTCTCCCGAGCCACATAGACCAACGTTGGCAGTCTTACCCCATCAACGTCCTTTGTCTCTTCGTCTCTGCTGTCGATTAGTATCTAGTATGCGAAAAAGCAGACAGATATGTAAAGTTGCAGTTATTCTATCCATAATGTGATAGTCAGCAGCAGAGCTACCTTTAACGAAAAGAGGATTCAAACATTCAATTAAATCCCCTTCATCGGAAAATTATAAAAAAAAATTGTGTATAAATAAATTGTTGAATCTCTCTAAACATACGAAACGAGTACATAGCCTAACTTCAGGGGCGGCTCAACGCAATTGGAGGCCTAAAGCGAAATTTCAACTAGAGGCCGAAAATCTAAATAAACTTCATATGCATTAATTTTTTTATAAAAAAAAACTTACATTTTTAAATGCAAAGTATACTTAATATTTTTTTTATAAATGATTTATTCGATTCCTTTTTTAATTATTAGCTTAAGATAAAATTTTATCAATTCAACGTTGAAAAACATTTTCTTACTCGGACAATTATTATATGAATTGTTAACATAAAATTTGATTCAAGAAGTTGATAATTTTGTATACCCCACATTTTACTATGCTTGTTGTAATGCTTGAAATTCTAAGAAGAATAGAAAAAGAATTTACAATTCACTTTGTTCAACACTTTTCGACTATTGATTCATATTTTTGATAGAATATTACTCTAACTTATCAAAAATTTAAAGAAGAGAGTGTAAAAGGAGTTAAAAAGAATAAAATAATGTGAATATTAGCGTAGAGAATGTAAGAAAATAAAACAATTTTTTTTATTTCTTCTATTTAAATGAGATTAAAGAGAATAAAATAATAATTGTTTTTTAAAAAATATTTTATCATAAATAATTAATCTTTTCTATAAAAAAAATCAACACATAATTTATTATCGTTAAAAAATTGAGGCCCCTTAAAATTGGGGCCTAAGGCCAATGCCATATTCAAAGAAGCATAGAGCCTGCCCTGCCTAACTTGAACCTATATTTATTTACTTTTTTGTACCTGCAAGATAGCAGCATGGTTTTTCTTGGATGAATATGAATTCCATTTGGAAAATCCTTTGTATTCTAATTTTTCTTGATCTGAGACTGTCCCAGCCTTGCATACAACGTCAATTTTGTTTGCCATCTCCTCGTATAATCTCTGCAGTGTTAAGAAAAGACGTTGGCTATCAATATCCGTATATATACCTCAGCATTTATGCTTGACATTCAACAGTTTTCGATCAATAAATTTTGATAAACAAAATAAATTCTTTAAAGAACAGGCAAATCCTGAAATAAGAGTATTTGATTGAACACCGGAGTTTAAAAAAAGAAAGACGGACTTTTGGCACATACCAAAAGCATCTTCAGAATTTAAGGTCTTAAACATGCCATGATAGTTCTATGACTATAAGAGCATGAACGCGTCTTTCTTTCTGAAACAAACTATATAGAAATTCATGTCATATAAACGGGAACAAATGGAGTACCTTCATTTCGGTAAAATCTGCATCAGATTGATCTGAAACAGACAGAGATGCAAAATAGGCAGCAGGAGACCTCGGCTCAACGTTGAACTTCTTGCAATAAGGAAGCCAATGCTTTGCAAAGTGAGAAGCTTTTAGCAAGGCATAAAAGGTAAGCTCGGAACCAGCATCATCCGAGAGATAAACACTGAGCTTTTCTGGTGGATAATTGTAAGCCAAGACTGATAAAACTGTATTGATCACCATAATTGGTGGCTCTATTGCAGGATCAGCTGTGCATACGAATACATCAACTCTCGGCAACTCATTCTCGTACCTATTTCACTCAACAGTAAATAAGAACGTTAACAAAACTATGTTCTCTTTAACAACTTGAACTTAAAACTCTTAGACGAGATCATCACACAATTCAACGTGGGCACTAGAGCAGGCAATGTTTTGAGTTCAAATTCCACCTCCACTTCCATTTAAATTTTTCTTTTGCGTGCTTGATCCATGAAAGACAAGTTGATAATGTAGTTAAATGAATAACAAGTGTTTTGTTATATCTAACAGTTCAAATGTTTACACGAGAAGATCACACAATTCAACATGTTTAATTAAGAACAGAAAGTTTGGTTCTGAATTTAAATTACACTTGCAGTCTTAATCGAAAAACCTGTTTTTACATGCTTGATGACATATAAAACAATTAGGCCTTTATATGAGGGGTGAGTTGAAAATATAATTAAATGAATAAACGAGTACTCTGCTCAATAAACTACAGCAACAACTACACCTTAGTCCCAACACAAGTTGGGGTCGACTATATGAATCTCCACCGCTTCATTTAAGCTCAACTTATGACATCATCATAAACGAGTGCTTAGCTCAATAAATAACAACAACTAGTACACCTCAAGCACAAATAAGTTGGGATCGGCTATATGAATCTCACTACTTCATTACAGCTCAAACTAAGTCGTCATCATAAAGGAGTTCTCAGCTGATCAGTACACAACAACAACAACTACGCCTCAATCCCAAACAAGTCTGGATCGGCTATATGAGTCCCCACTGCTTCATTTAAGCTCAACTCATATCATCGTCATAAACAAGCACTCAAATCAACAAAGAACAACTACGCCTCAAACCCAAACAAATCGAGATCGGCTATAAGAATCAGATCATCACTGATTCATTTAAACTCATCTCATATCATCATTACAAACAAGTGCTCAACTCAATAAAAAACAACAATTACGCCTCAGTCCCAAACAAGTTGGGATCGGCTACCTGAATCATTTAAAAGTCAACTCATGTCATCATAATAAACAAGTGCTAATCAGCTCAACTAACAACAACAACTACGTAACAAGTCAGAATCAACTATATGAATCATCACAAATTCACTAAACCTCAATCAAACAGATTAAACTTTTAGATGAGATCGTCATAACATACCTCATTAAGAGCCTATCTCGAAATGTATGACGATAAATTCTGTTCCAACGAACAGACTGAGTGAGGAACCAATAAAAACTAAACCATAGTTCAGCTCCAAGCATTCCAATCCAAACATATCTACCATTTTCACCTGAATTTGGTATATTACAAAGTCTATAAATCCAAATCAAAATAATCCCACAAAAAAGTGAAGTTGCAAATAGCCTATATAATATCCTTCCCTTTCCCTTCTTTGTCTCAAATAAAGGCTCATACTTTAACTTTTCCATATGAGTCTCTCTTTGAGGATTATCTTCCTCTATTCGTATACATATATAACAGTTATTTAAATATATTTTTTCATTAACAAAGAGAATTCTTACGTTTGTGGTGACGTTTTGATGATTCAACTATGGCAACTTGAAATGAAATATTAACTATTATTATACGTTAGTCCGTTTCAATTTATTTGTATTATTTTTTCTTTCCGTCTATTTCAAATGACGAGATATTTAGATATCTTTAAGATGAATTTCTACTTTCTGAAACTTAGTATTAAGAGTCGTAATGTTTTTGAATATTAGCAAAAATTATTTTTGAAAAGCTGAAAAAATAATTATTTTTCAGTAAGTTTTCTGAAAAATCAAACGCAATTTTATTTTTTTGTGTGTAGATTTCCAACATTTTTTTATTTTTGTTTGAAAAGAATACTTCCTAAAGTAAGTAAATTTTCAAAGTTAAATCATGTTATGCTACACTTAAAAAAATAGGATTCCCAAATAGTTGGTCGCCACTGCTCAAATAAAATATAAAATATATATGGTGGAGGTCTCCATGTGACTACTGACTACGACAGTTTTGTCCTCTACATTTAACAAAATAGTAATCACTGCGTTATATGTAATTTATTTTCAAATAAGATGTCTCTTTCTTAAATTAACAACTCTTAAATTTTCAAATAAAAACATTTTAATTTATTGTATATGTTTTAAATTTAAAATTAAATAAATATAAAAATCTTTTATTTTTATAAGTTATGTAGCGAATAAAACTAAAACAAAAATAAAATAAAATTGGAAGTATGAACGACCATACTCATAAATGGACCCCAAAAGGCCAAAATTATTTAACAACTAGATGGTTGGTGAACTTTTTCTTTTGAGGCTTGAAAAAAAAAACACAAGATGGAGTTCTTATTTGGACGTGCAATATAAAATTACTATAATTTTGGTCATGAACATTTCGATGTGAAACTTTGATAATGATTTTAACTCTCAAATTCTACGAAAAAACATTAAGACTGACTTATATCTTTGTTTTGATAGTTGTTATCCGTTATATTATATTATTAATTCAAATATAATATTTTTTTAGTTATTATTTAAATTTTATTATATCATATCATTTAATTAATGATTGATTCAATATAATCGTATCATTACTTTAATATTTTCTTCTGCTTTTATCGTTTACTTATTATTTAATAATTTTGATTTTATCATTTTACTCCACCGTCTTTATTTATTATTAAATAATTTTATTTTATCATTTATCCTATCATTTCATAATACCTCCATCCTGCCCTATAATTGCATGTAGATTTATCATTCACATCCTTTGAATTCTGAACATGAATATTATATAACGATGAAGAACGATACAATCAATTCAAATGTTGTATAGATACAATTAATTCAAATGTTATATTCATACAACAACACAACACGACACATTATAAAACAATCCATCATAATCATACAAACAAAAGAGTGTTTTTTATATGAACAAAAATAAATTTGAGTGAAAAACAACGCATTTAATTGAAAAATCATCCTAAATTAAATTAATTAATCAGCATGCATGCTACGCTAGGAATTACAAGCATATATGAAAAGTTAAAATAAATCAATCAACTGATCTACTAAAAAATCGTTCGAGTATTATTAATATTCACTTGTGACACCTAAAGTGATCAGCTTGTTGATACATAGTTTTTCATTTCTCAGCCAATTGACCCGACCCGTCATCATCAAATTCGCAAATTTCCACCGTAGCTTTCCTCTGATCCAACCCTCGACTCGCCGGAATACCTTTGCCGTGTAATTGACACAACCGCGATAATTCGTTCACATCGAGTTCTCGTTCAACTTGCTCTTCTTCTTTAATCGCCTGTTCGAGGTTCGATAATATCAGATCGTGTTTCCGGTGATCGCCACCGTGCTCCACCACTTTCTCCGTCGCCATGACAGTGTTTTGGGGGAAAATTAATTATTATTATTTTTGTTTGTGGAATTAATTATTTATGAAGAAGGAATTATCTATTTCAAAGGCGGTTTGATGATGACTCAGCATGACACGTGTGTAATAACACGGTGAGCTGTCATGTTTTCGAAATGAGGTGGCGCATTTTTGGATGGGATGATAAATCTGTTTGGTTTGGACCCGATCCGGATTGATGGACGTAGAGGTGACAAAATTAATCCAAAAAATCGTAAATTATCTAGTTTGTTTGTGTTTGAGTGGATTTTTAATTCATTCACTTATTAATTCGTTAAAATTTGGATTGATATTTACGAATCGCGATTAGATAGTTATTATACAAAATATATTGTTGAGATAATTTGTAGGGACACCTCAAATTATGGTCACAAATTAACTTTTTGAGATTAATTAAGCACTTTTTTTTGTCTTTTAACATTTGACAAATTAGAAAAATGAAAGTGACTAGATAAACAATTCATTTACAAGCTTACATGTTGCAAATTACAACTTATACAACCTTTTTTTCTAATTAAAGTATAAGCAACATAAGAGGATCTTATCTTATCTAATCAACACCTTTTGTATTATGTTGCAATCTTTTTCAATAATTCAAGTAAGTTAAATTTGTTTAGTTCCCATGTGTAGTGGGATATTCTCAATATCACTAATATCCAAAAAATATCCTAATAAAGAGTCTCTTTTTAATCACCTTTCGTAATATAACTTTAAATTGATTGGGACCTCACAAATTAGAGGAAAATCAAATCAAATCAAAAAAAGGAAGAAAAAAAACTCCTAATAGTTAAGGGGGTGGGGTGTAAACCTAACTTATAGTCTAGGTAGTACCTATGTATGAACAATTTACTTGCACATGGTGTGTATATTGCATCAAATGCATATACGACACATATATGGTAGTAATATACTAATATACCTTTAGGCATAATATATAAACATGATTCTTAACTTGACGTCAGCTTACAATTATGACATTTTACTTTGGATGTGTACAAGAAGACACTTAAACTTGTATAAATTTGAACAAATATACACATTCATCCTACATGGCATCCTACATGGATTTTTTGTATCATACGTGGCATCTTATGTGTATTATGTCATGTAGGACATGTGTGTCTACTTGTTCAATTGTATACAAGTTTAAGCATCTATTTGTACACACTCAAAGTTGGAGGGCATAGTTGTCCGCTGAAACCAAGTTAAGGGTCATGTTTATGTATTATGTCATACTTTTATCACTTAGTATCCGAGGATGTGACATAACAATTAATAAAGTAAATTAAAAATTATGAAGTTCAAGTGTAAATTTGAGTTGAGCTAAAAATTATATTTTCTTCATTTTTGTTTACTAGATTTTGAATTGATATAAAATTTAAGAAAGTAAATAAAATCTCTAAATTTTATGATCTTAAGCTAAAATGATGTAAAAAGTATTTTTTTAATTTTATAATTTTAAATATATCATATAAAAAATTAAAATTCAAAAAATTCAAAAAGCAAGAAAAACTAATTAAATCGAGAAAGGAGGTGAGTCTTTTACGTGTCTAAGCTAATTTAGCTACTTGGTTCACGAGTCATGATCCCTAAGGAATTAGTTGGAATGTTCTCGAACATCAAGATTAGGAAAACCAAATAATGTGTATTGTTATCTAAGTTTTTTATTTTAACCATAGAAAATGGAGTAATACTTTTTCCTATGTATGGTAAAGTCGTATTGACAATCCCATATATTACCCAAAATCTTTCTCTAATAATCGTGACAGACGAATAAATATATTTTTATTCTATTTGTAGATTTTAAATTTGAGGCTCTTGTGTATGTGGAGTTGTTTTTATTGTGAAGTAGTACTTTCTATTATTGTTATGGAGTGGTAAGTATCTTTTTAATCTTAATAAGAGATTTTAAATTTGAGTCTTTTATATGTAAAGTCATTTTTGTTAGAAAATAATAGAATTATTGTAATGAAGTGGTAACGAATAAGTATCTCTTTATTTTTAATCAGAAGTTTTAGATTTGAATCTCTTACGTATGAAATCATTTTTCTTAGGAAGCACCTCCTATTGTTGTGATGAAGCGATACATACCTCACTAGCAAGGATTATGATGGACGGGCACCCTTATCTTTATCCAGAGATCTCAAGTTCAAATCAAGTACAAAGTCGTCTTTGTGCTTTACCCCCAATATAAGCACCTCCTATGTAAAACTTTTCAAAATTAATTTAAATTTAATCAAATTTCAATAAATACGAGATATAGAATAAAAAAAGCCCCCTTTTTCCTCCTCCATCTTGTGTTTTTTCCCCTTTGCGTGCTCAAAGACAGAGTTAGCCTTGGACGGTGCCATTTTGCTGACTTGGACTTGTCTTTTCTCTTTCTCTCTTTCTTCTCTGATTAGCTCATAGTAGTAGTATACATTATATTTGTCTTTCAACATACACAGCTTTTCTTTTTTTTCTTTAGTTTTTTGCAAAACTTTCAAACCATCTCTCAATTCAAGATTCCTTGTCTTTACTGTTTGAATTTTTTCTTTGTTTTTGCTTATTGCAACTACCCATATCTCAATTTTCCCTCTTTTCATAGTTTCACTAACCAAATAGTGTTTTCCCCTTCAAAGGAATTGCCTTTTCTCTTCTTTTATACTTTGCTATTGAGGGTTTAGGTAAAAAAAGATTGTCTTTGAGTATTTGGGGCAGTTTTTTTTTGCTGTTTGGTTTGTGAGTTTGTGTTGATTAGTTGAAAGATTGACTTTTTGGAAGATTTTTGGTCAACCACTTTTGCCTATTTCTGAGAATTTGCTGCTGTGTATCAACCCTTTTGGGAGTTGAAAGATTGATGATTTCTAGGGTTTATGGATGATTAGGGCTTTTCATCATTTAGGTAACCACTTTTTCCTAGTTTACCCTTTTGCTTGCCTGTTATTGTTGTTGTTGAAGAAGGGTTAAAGTTGAAGTCTTTATTAGACTTGGTGAGTAGAATTTGGTTCTTGGTAGTTGCTATTATACTATTGGGTAAATTGTAATTGAGAAATGTAATGATTATCTTTCTGAGTTGTTTTTAAATTTCTTATGGGTTTCAGATTGAACAATTGTCCTGTTTTTTTATTTATTTTGTGTATTTCTTAACGCCTTCGAATTGTTAAGTTGTATAAGAATATGTGTATGTACACCTGCAATTTAATGCACTGAAATGGTTTGATTGCTTCCCTTTTAACAGATTTCAAATTTTGTTTACCTAAAAAAAGTCTGAAAGGTGTTACTATATATGTTTTTTGTGACCTTAGAGAGTGAAAATGTTTACATTTTTGGCTCATACATTGTCAGGGATGTTTGTAGAGGTGTTTGTTTCTCTGCACTCACAATGACATCTGTTTCGATCTTTTTGTTTCACTTCCAATAATGAAGGCCTAAGCAGCTATTCGCAACCCATCATTCTGTAAACACCTAGAGAAACTCGGTTCTAGTTTGAAAATTTTCTGGATTGTATTTAATGTGTAGTTTAGTTGATTTTACATCTAAACTTAACTATATACAGGGGATAGTCGGATTATAACAAATTATGATTTTCCTTGCCGTTTAGTGCCAAATAGAAATGGTGTGTGCTAGACCTTACAATAACTCTCGTCTTGTCTGATCTAAGCTTGTCAAGATTTGCTAGTTTATTACAATCTAACTCTTTTTAAACAAGATATGAAAAGGGACCTGCCACAAGAACACCTTAGTCTGTTGGCAAGCAATGAAAATTTTGATTAGGCCAATTTGATAGTTAAAATTCCTAAAGAGAGCTTCAATGAGATACTTGCATTTGTATGTCGTGGTAGAGACAACTGCTGCAATGGGATATTGACATCTTAATCTTCCGTACCCTCAGATACAGCAAAGCAGAGCTCAATATAGTTGTTCCTTTTAGTTTGAAAGTACAGTAACATAACTCTCTTTGAATATCTTTGAGTCAATAATGTTTAACATGAGTGTTTGGCTATTCTCATCTGACATTTCAAGCCAATTATCTTTTTGTCATATGGGAATTATTTGAAGGTTTTAGTCGGTGGATAGCTTGCGCTTGCAGTGGCTAGAATTGGAGATTAGAGTGATTAATTTTGAGGAATGAAGTGCATTTCATAGACATATCACCCCCTCCCCACTTTCTTTTCTTTCTGACAAGTCATGTGTACATACAGCTCTCTGAGTATGACATAACATGACCATTATTTAAATGAAAGAAGAAGTCGAAAACAACCTACTCCCCTCAGTGTGACAAAAGGGAGCGTCTTTCTGTATATGTTTATTGGGACCTTAGAGAGTGAAAATGTCTACATTTTTGGCATAGCATACATTGTCAATAATGGTTGTAGAGGTATTTGCTTCTGTGCACTCAGAAAGACATCCGTTTCTTATAATAAATGCTTAGGCAGCTATTCGCAATCCATCATTAAGATTTTCAAGTCCTTATCAAAAAAAAAAGTTAAAGAATTTCAAGTAAAAGGAGGACACTGATGTTATAAATATACCTAGCTTGTATTGCATGATGACCACCACTTGTAAACTGGTATCTCAAGCTTCTGTGCTACTCTTATCCACAATGTTGAAATTCCGTCTGTGTTTTTGGTCACTTTCAGTAAACTTTTCTTTGCTTTTTGTTGGTAGGCGATTCTGTTTAAAAGATTAAAATATGGTTTCAAAAGACCGTAAGAAACCTACTGGATCTCCAAAAGTACAAGTTGGGGAGATAGATACAAGTGCACCATTTCAGTCTGTCAAAGATGCTGTTAACTTGTTTGGGGAAGGTGCATTCTCAGGGGAAAAACCTGCAATCAGGAAGCCAAGACCTCAGTCCGCAGAGGTAAATAATACTGTGGTTCAAAATGTATATCGTTATCCTGAATGAAGAAGCTTGGTGTTTTTATTATGACATTTTATCTGCATTGTTTGTGCTAAACATTCGTTTTATGATTAAGATTGAATTAATACCTTATTGAGCTTTCTTCTCCCTCTCCTATTTCCAAGATCGAAACAAAGAAAAGTTGGAGAATGGACATCTAAGCAAAGTTTCCTTTTGTCTAACAAATACTTGTAATTTGTCTTTTACATCAAGTAAGTCATGCTGTCATAGAAATTTGTACGTGCATGCATCTCCATCTATTCATCAAACTTTTTTCTGGTGTATGTGTCTTTGAAGCATCTTCTTTCTTTGATTAGTCAAATGTTTTCACATGGTGTTTAATGACTTCGAAGTGTTCATAATTATTTGGTGCTTCATTTTAGAGTTTCAGAACTTTTTCACTAAATGGTAAATACGCTCATACTTGAGTCTTTTGAGTACTGAATGTAACATGTAATCAGGTGCTCTCAGGAGTGCATGAATGCAAAAGTATTTACACCTAAGGATTGGTTAGTGTTCTGAGACTGCAATAAAATAGCCTCACCTAAGTACCCTTATCTTGTCTTGATTTCAGAGGGTACTGGCAAAGGAAACACAGCTTCACTTAGCCCAGAAAGAGCTGAACAAGTTGAAGGAACAGTTGAAAAATGCAGAAATCACTAGAGCCCAAGCACTTACTGAGCTCGAAAGGGCAAAACGGACCGTTGATGACCTCACCAAAAAGCTTAAAATTGTTTGTGAGTCAAAGGATTTGGCTGTCAAGGCGACAGAAGCAGCAAAGAGTCAGGTGAACCAACTTGAAGCACCAAATGATGGCTCTGTTATGGGGAAGGATGGTTCTTGGAAAATGGATCTGGAAACTGCAAGAGAAAAGTATATGGCTGAAATAGCTGATCTTGATAAAGCAAAACAAGAGCTGAGGAAAATCCGCCAGGATTGCAATACATTTATGGAAGAAAAAACTGGCGCTATTGAGCAGGCAGCAGAAGCTGAGCGTACTGCCAAAGCAAATATGGAAAGAGCTAGTGAGCTCTCCAAGGAAATAGCAGCTGTCCACGAGTCGGTTGATCAACTAAAACTTGCTTGTGTGCAGGAGCAGGAAGAGGAGGCAAAGATTTATGCTGAAAAGAATGTCCAGAAGCAGTCCTACAAGGCTAAACTTGAAGAGTCAGCAGAGAAGTTACTTGCTTTGAAGAAAGAGACTGATGCGGATTTAGCCAAGAGTCTTGAAGCACAGTTAGCTGAAACAATGTCTGAAATTGAAGCTTTGAGGAAAGAAATGGACAGTGCGAAGTCTTCTGACCTTGATACGGTGAAAGTTGTCACTGCAGAGCTGGATGATGCTAAGGAATCACTACTTAAGGTCGCAGAAGAAGAGAGTACTCTCCAAACCTTGGTGGAGACCCTTAAACTGGACCTGGAGAATGTCAAGAAAGAACATTCTGATCTGAAGGAGAAGGAGGCAGAGACGGAATCACTTGCTGGGGGTCTGCATGTCAAGCTCCGGAAAGCCAAATCTGAGCTTGAAGTAGCAGTTGCAGAAGAAGCCAAAGCAAGAGGTGCTTCTGAAGAAATGATCTCCACTCTCCACCAGCTGACCTTGGAGACTGAAAACGCAAAGCTTGAAGCTGAAGAGATGAAAATGCAAGCAGAAGAGTTAAAGAAAGAAGCTGAAGCCACTAGAATGGCGCTTGAAGAAGCAGAAAAGAAGCTTAAAGTGGCGATGGAAGAAGCTGAAGAAGCAAAATCAGCTGAGGCTGAGGCTTGTGATCAAATTAAGATTTTATCTGAAAAAACCACAGCTGCACGATCCTCAACTTCTGAGGCTGGTGCTCGTATTACTTTATCAAGAGATGAGTTTGACTCATTGAGCCGTAAAGTTGAAGAACTTGATAATTTAGCAGAAATAAGAGTGGGAGCCGCAATGGCTCAGGTAGAGGCGGTGAAAGCAAGTGAGAATGAGGCCCTCAAGAAGTTGGAGGCTACTCAAAAGGAGATTGATGATATAAAAACCGCAACTCAGGAAGCCTTGAAGAAGGCAGAGATGGCAGAAGCTGCCAAGAAGGCCGTAGAAGGGGAGCTTAGAAGGTGGCGGGAACGTGAGCAAAAGAAGGCAGCTGAGGCAGCTTCTCGTATTCTTGCTGAAACACATATGAACTACAGATCATCTCCTCAAAGTTACACAGTTCAGAAGGAGAAACCATCTGAGAAATTCGTGGAATCACATTTAAAGATGCACTCACCCTTTGAAACCAAGAAGCAAAACACACACGAGAACATAATGGAAACGCACAAGTTGCAGAAAGCAAAGACATCAGTGACAAATAAGAAAGTATTGATGCCTAGTATCAGTGGCATTTTCCACAAGAAGAAAAACCAAGTAGAGGGAAATTCTCCATCATATCTGCCTGGAGAGAAACCTGTTTGGTAACATTTTGTGCAAAATATGTGTGGTGGAGAGGAACTGGTCTCTATGCCATGGATTGTGTGTATATCTGAAACCTGTGGAGCAGCAATTTTCTTTCCCCTTTCACTTTTGGTATTTATTGTGTGTCTGCAACTTCTTAGAGTTATACACATTTGTCTCCTATAATAATAATATGCTTATGGGACTCGTCTACTCCACCACTTGGAGAATTACACTAGGTATGTTTTGTTGTTGATGCTTACGTGACTCGTCGCTTCACCATCCTTGACTTCCATTGAAAAAGGAAAAAAATGAATCCTTTTTTTCCTTTGGTTTCTTCCCTTGCTAATATGTTCTTTTCCTTTGGTTAGCATGATCAGTACGAGACGCTTGTAAGGATCCTTTTTCGTATAAATGAATTTTGAATGTTAAAAGGATTAAACAAGAGAACAAGGAGAATAAATGCTTGTAATAATTACTTACTAAGGACCTACTTGGTCATAATAATTATTTACCTTTTTTTGAATGATTTTTCATTTTATTTGAAAATGAGCGTTTGGGTTTTGTGGTAAATAAATAGTCTTGTTAAGTTGTAGTAATGAGTGCACTTATAATGATAATATAGTAAATTCATTATAATTATCGATAGTTATTTATCTTGATTCTAGGCTACGACATATCATTTTTTTCTTTCTAATTACTAGTAATCTTATTTACTAAACTTCTTATGAAAAATTATTTCTTAGAAATACAATTCAACTTTTCTTTTTTTTAAGGAAAACATTAAAATTAAGTATGAAATTAACTTTCTTCGTCAAGTGTACAAATATAGGTATCTTCTTCGTCATCTAATTTATGTGAGACCCAAATAATTCATAGTTGTATCGTCTTGGCGTTACGATAAATATGTTGTAGCAATCAAAAAACTGCAATTATCATCATATTATATAATAAATAAAAAGCTCTTAACTTTGAAGTTGGACTACGTTTTTGTTCCTCTGTAAATTAAAATGTTATAAAATATATAATTATTTAAATATTAAATGCTATATCATTTTAATTACATAAATGTGTGATGAATTTTTGACTTCATTTAATTAATTCCTTATTAAAGGTCTAATTTGATAATGTAGTATTTAAATTACATAAAGGCACGACTAAGCAAAAAAATCATTAAGTTAAAAAAAATTGAATTACATTCTCATAAAAAATTGTTGGGATTTTATACCGCTAAAATTAACTTATTTCTTAAACAATAATAAATAAAAATATAGATTAAAAAAATTCTACAAATCTTAAGTTTTTTTTACGTGATTGAGCCTGTAATATTTTAATATAAACATATAAATATATATCTTACTGATAAATATTATTTCTTAGAGACATAAATCTTCACAATAAACATATAAAAAAGTAATACTTTATGGAGTAATAAATAAATAATATTGTAGTCAAGTCCTTTCATCTACTCTTATTGGAATTCTTGAGGACAAACTTACAAAAACAAAAAACTAAAATTGATGAAGTACTTTATGGAGTAATATTGTAATAATGTAGCTAAATCTTTTATCTACTTTTATTAAAATAAAATTTAATGTATTTGATATTTTTGAATTGCATTGCAGCAATATATTTGTATAAATCCATATTAAGTACTATTTGCAAACAATGTAGCATGGATTTTGGAATTACAATTTACAAGAAAGACTAAAAAAATTGTCAAATTTCTTCCTTTGGTTGATAGCACGATTTTTTTTTCAATTGATTTTTAATGCGCACAACTGATTTTCTCATTCCATTTGACACCATATTAGTTTGTTTGGTGACTTTTTTTATATTCCTCATATTTTTGTTATATTTTGATGTAGTATTATTGCTTCATATGTAATTTTATTTACTTGATATGAACATGAATATATCTCATAGTGAAAACATGTTTTTTGGAAGTTAGTATAATTTTTATTGCCGCTTATTATGCATTTTTTTAAAACTATACTCTCATTTTTTTTTCTTTTACTTTACCGCTTATTGTATTTATGTGCTTGTTAATTGTGTGTAAACATGAATATAAAATAGATATATTAAGCTCTTATTTATCTCGAGCTTATATCTTCTTTTTTTAAAGAAAAAAAATCGCACATATTTTAATAATATTTATATTTTAAAAAGTTTATATTAACTAATATAGAATATACGTGTCAAAAATTAATGACAAATACATATGACTCATTAGCTAGAATCTGCATTACAGTGTTACCCTCACAATAAATGTGATATAGCGAGTAGAATCATGCAATTATTACATGTGGCTCAGTCCAAATAGTATATTCTTTGTCAATCAATCACATGAGGCGCACATATTTTCATAACTAATTAGGTTATGCGCTTCTTATTAGTATCACGATAAACATGATGCAACGACTAGAAATTTGTAAATCATTACATATACATGTAGCTCATTGGTTGGACTATGTGCTACTATATTGATGTAGTAACATGAAGCCATGCAATCATTAGATGTGGTTCATTTCAATAAGTATTTACTTCATCAGCTAGCTTACGTGGCCCAATTACTTTCATATCTGACTAAATTGTTTGCTACTATATTGGCATCATGATAAATGTGGTTCAACAGTTAAAAATATGCAATCCTGATAAATACAGACGGATCATTAGCTAGACTATGCACTATAATACTAGTGGTCTCACGATAGATATAGCATAAAGACTAAAACACGTGCAATTATTACAGTGAACTATGCATTATTATACTATTGGCCTCAATATATATATATATATATATATATATATATATAGCATAATGACACGGTTCATTTTAAATAGAATCTTTACGTAAGCTAATTCATATGAGGCACATATACTTTCATAGCTGGTTGTCAGACTGTGCATACTTTCATATGAATATTAGGATAAAGAAAAAATAGCAAGTAGGAATCTGCAACTGTTATAAATGTAGACGGTTCATTGGTTAAACTATGCATTAAGGTATTAGCCAAACAAGAAATGTGGTATGGCGACTAGAAATATGCCATCATTTCTGGTGGTTCAGATCAATTAATATTTAATTTATCGACTACTTCATGTGAAGACCATGTACTCTTATAAGGAGTCATACTATACCTTCACGATAATTATAATGTAACGACTAGAAATATGCATTCATTCGATATTTACACTAAATCAAATGCTACACCCAATTATGAAAAAGAAGACCAAAGTACATTTTTAAATTTTGTTTTATGTAAGTGTCCATATTTCAATATATATAAGATACACATGCAAAATACGTACTCAAAAACTAGTTACAAATACATGTGACTCATTCGCTAGACTCTGCACTATTGTATTGTCCTTGCAATAAATGTGGTATAACGATTAGAAACATGCAATTATTACATGTGATTCAGTTAAAATAGTATCTTCTTTGTCAGCTAAGTCACGTGAGGCACACATACTTTCATAACTAATTAGGTTGTGCATTTTCTATTGGCATCACGTTAAATATGGTGTAGCAACCAGAAATTTGTAATCATTACACATACATGTGACTCATTGGCTAAACTGTGCACTATTGTATTAGTCTCGCGATATATGTAGTGTAGCAACAAGAACACATACAAGTATTACATGTTGTTCCTTTTAAAGAGTGTGTGCTTCATTGACTAATTTACGTGACACTCAGAAATTCTTCTATCTGACTAAATTGATTGCTACTATATTGGTGTCATGATAAATATGATATAATAGTTAGAAATATGCAATCATTACAAATACAGATAGTTCACTAGCTAGACTATGGACTATTATACTATTGGCCTTACGATAAAGGTAGCGTAACGACTAAAACACGTGCAATTATTATTAGAAATTTATAATCATTACACATACATGTGGCTCATTGACTAGACTGTGCGTTATTATATTGGTCTTACAATTTATCTAATGTAGAGACAATAACATATAAAATCATTAAAGTGGTTCATTTAAAAAAGTATTTGTTTCATCAACTAAAATTCACGTGACGCCCAAATACTTTCATATCTAACTAAATTGTCTGCTACTATATTGGTGTCATGCAAAATGTGATGCAACAGTTGGAAATATGCAATTATTATAAATACAGATGGTTCATTAGCTAAACTATGCACTATTATATTATTGACCTTATGATAAATGTAGCATAACGACTAAAACATGTGCGATTATTACAAATTGTCATTTTAAAGGGAATCTTTTGTGTAAGCTAATTTACGCGAAGCACAAAGACTTTTATAGCTGGCTGCCAAGTTGTGCACACTATCATATGAATATCAGAATAAAGAAAATATAGCAAGTAAGAATCATTATAAATACAGATGGTTGCTGGCTAAACTATGCATTAAGGTATTAGCTAAACAATAAATGTGGTATGACGACTAGAAACATGCCGTCATTTCAAGTGGTTTAGATCAATCAATATTTAATTCATGGACTACTTCATGTGAAGATTAGGTACTCTCATAACGAGTTAAACTATACCTTCATGATAATTATAATGTAACTACTAGAAACATGCAATCATTCGATATTTACACTAAGTCAAATGCTACACACAATTATGAAAAGGAAAACAAACGTACATTTTAAAAAAAAAAATTAATGTAAGTTTCCATAATTCAATATGAGATACACATGCAAAGTACGTGTAAAAACTAGTTATATTTATATGTGACTCATTAACTAGACTCTGTACTATTGTATTGTCCTCACAATAAATGTGGTATAGCGACTAGAAACATGCAATTATTACATGTGATTCAGTTTAAAGAGCATCTTCTTTGTCAACTAAGTCATGTGAGACACACATACTTTCATAACTAATTAAGTTGTGCATTTCTTGTATGCATCACGATAAATATGGTGTAACAATTAGAAATTTGTAATCATTACACATGTGACTCACTGGCTAGACTGCGCGCTATTTTGTTGGTCTCAATATCTGTAATCTAGTGGCAAGAACACATGCAATCATTACAGTTAGTTACTTCCAAAGAGTGTGTATTGCATCGACTAATTCACGTGACGCTCAGAAGTTTTCATATCTGACTAAATTGTCTGCTACTATATTGACGTCATGGTAAATATGATGCAACAGTTAGCAATATGTAATCATTACAAATACAATGGTTCATTAGCTAGACTATGTACTTTTATACTATTGGCCTTACGATAAATGTAGCATAACAATTACAACACGTGCAATTATTACTAAAAAATTGTAATCATTACACATATATGTGACTCATTGGCTAGACTGTGTGCTATTGTATTGGTCTAAAAGTATATGTAATGTAGCGATAAAAACACATGCAATCAATAAGGTGGTTCATTTAAAAAAGTATTTGTTTCATTAACTAATTCACGTGATGCCAAGATACTTCCATATCTAACTAAATTGTTTGCTACTATATTGACGTCATGGTAAATCTGATGCAACAGTTAAAAATATGTAATCATTACAAATACAGATGGTTTAATAGCTAAACTATGCACTATTATACTATTGACCTAATGATAAATGTAGCATAACGACTAAAACACGTGTAATTATTACAAATGATTCATTCAAAAGAGAATCTTTTACGTAAGCTAATTCACGTGAGACACATATACTTTCATAGCTGGTTGTCAGATTGTGCTACTTTCATATAAAGATCAGGATACAGAAAATATAGAAAGTAGAAATCTGCAACAGTTATAAATGCAGATAGTTCATTAGTTAAACTATGCATTAAGGTATTAGCCAAACAATAAATGTTGTTTGACGACTAAAAACATGTCGTCATCTCAAGTGGTTCAAATCAATCAATATTTAATTCATCGACTATTTCATATGAAAACCATGTATTTTCATAACTAGTTAAACTATACCGTTACGATAACCACGTGCAATTATTACTAAGAATTTGTAATCATTACACATATATGTGACTCATTGGCTAGGTTGTGTGTTATTGTATTGGTCTTACAATATATGTAATGTAGCGACAAAACACATGCAATCAAGGTGGTTCATTTCAAAAAGTATATGTTTCATCAACTAATTCACGTGACGCCCAAATACTTCCATATCTAACTAATTTGTCTACTACTGTATTGTTGTCATGGTAAATACGCAACAATTAGAAATATATAATTACTATAAATACAAATGGTTCATTAGCTAAACTATGCACTATTATACTATTGGCCTCGTGATAAATGCAGCATAACAACAAAAACACGTGCAATTATTACAAATGGTTCATTCTAAAAAAAATCTTTTACATAAGCTAATTCACGTGATACACATATACTTTCATAACTAACTGTCAGACTGTTCATACTTTCGTATAAAGATTAAGATAAAGAAAATATAACAAGTAGAAATCTTTTTGTTATAAATGCAGATAGTTCAATAGTTAAACTATGCATTAAGGTATTACCCAAACAATAAATATTGTATGACCACTAAAAATATGTCTTCATTTCAAGTGGTTCAAATCAATCAATATTTGATTCATCGACTATTTCATATGAAGACCAGGTATTTTTCTAACTAGTTATGTTAAATTATATCGTCACGATAATTATAATGTAACGACTAAAACATGCCATCTTTCGATGTTTATGCTAAATCAAATGCTATAACCAATTTTTATGAAAAAGAAGAAAAAAAGTACATTTTTTTATATTTATTTTTAATGTAAGTGTCCATATTTCAATGTCCTAGAAGGTCTTTAATCAATTCATCTCCATTTTGTACTGAGGACTTATGAGTCAAAAAGCTCAAAATTCACCATCAATGGCGAACAGGGACGATTTCATAAACCTTAACACTTCTTCTCCTGTTACTGTTTCCGATGCCGACAGCTTCCTTCTAGATTCTTCTCAGATCGGTAGCGCTTCTGGAAGCTTCCAGAACGAGGGTTTTCTCTCCGGTGCTGATGGCAACGCCGCCGCCGCTGATGCTGAGTTCGGTTTCTCCCGTCCTGATTTTCGCCAGACGCCGCTCGTTGGTACTGTTGATTTCTATGAACGCCACGTGTTCCTTTGCTATAAGAATCCTCAAGTTTGGCCTCCTCGTATTGAGGCTGCTGAGTTTGATCGATTGCCTAGGCTTCTTGCTGCTGCTCTTACTGCTCGGAAGAATGATGTTAAGAAACAGGTTTATTCTGTTGTCATTTTTTAATTTTGTTCTCTTTGCAAATCCTTGAGTTTTGCTTTTGAAATGTTAAGCTATCCTGCATTGTATGAACTGCTATTAGCTTCTAGAATGCTCATTGTTGTTGTTGCTAACCTGTTCTCTTTTTTTCATTTTGTCGAGGGGAGGGTCTATCGGAAACAACCTCTCTACCCAGAAAGGTAGGGGTAAGGTCTATGTACCCTCTCAAGACACCACTTGTGGGATTACACGGTGTATGTTTTCCATTTCATCTAGTAATAAATATCATTAATAGGCATTAAGCAGATGCAAAGTATTACAAAATCAGAAAGTAATGTTGGCTTCAGAACAACAAAGTTGCTAAATTAGGGACAGAGAGCTAAAAGATTAAATCTTTTATTAGAGTTTGACCAATAAAAGATTAAGTCTTTTAAATCACCTACTACCATCTTACTCGCACGCCTACAAACTTGAATGAGGACAGTTAGACTAACCCCAAAAAAGAACTCTCACTCGAGAAAGCGTCCCCTTTCTGCCTTTCTTTCTTGATTCGTCTTTCATCTCAGTGTCTTATCCGGATTGAATGTATACTTTGCCCCCTGTCGGACTAAGGGTTTTGATCGAATATTCCTCTCAACTCTAATTCTAGCTTACCCTTAATTTTACTGAAAGGAGAATTTGTATGAAATGGGCCTGATTAGAGTCAAATGAATACTAAGTATTTGTACAGCCAACCTTAATGTGCTTATAAGGTGTGATTGGTTCGTTTCAGCTTACGAGTTCAAACTTCATTAATTTAAGCTGATGCTTTCTTTTGAAAGAGGGACGTGCCTTACTGTTTTTTGTTGCTACTTTGGGATGTGTGGACTAAGTTTTTCCTGCATGTAGTGATTGAACAAAGTGCAAACTGCAAAGTTAGGTCCTACATTCTGTTCTTATACACTTTTTGGCATTTGCAAATTTTTTTCCTTCTTGTTCCTGACTAACATTCTTCCCAAGTTTCAAAATCTTCCATCCACCTGTAATGATTAAATGATCATTAACTTGCCAATTTCCAATCTGTATAGCTTTGCCTCAAGTTGAAGAGAAAATTGTTCTCGTTTGATCTCATTCTGATTGGGCTTGTGTAGTTTTCACAAATTCCCTTTCTAAAGCAAATTGCTTAGTTGGTTATGTTTTCTTCATGATCCCAGTAATATCTGTAGTGATTTACCTTGTAACTTTTCTTTCTTCCAGACTCGGTTGACAATATGTGAAGGGCATGATGGAACTGAGACATCGAATGGGGATGTGTTGATCTTTCCGGACATGATCAGATACAGGTTTAAACGATGCTATACTATTCTAGTGCATCTGCAGCTGTTGATTGCATATCTATTAAATGACATTGAATTTACCTACGGTGCAGGAGATTGACTCATTTTGATGTTGACACATTTGTTGAGGAGGTGCTTGTGAAAGATGGTGAATGGTTACCTGGAAATCCTGAAGCTCTGACTGGATGGTACATATTTGTGTGTTGTCATGGTTCAAGAGATCGTCGATGTGGTGTTTGTGGACCAGCTATAGTTAGTAGACTTTTGGAGGAAATAGAATCAAATGGTCTTCAAGGAAAAGTATCTGTTAGTCCATGCTC
>JAJOOR010014176.1:0-25765 GCA_036250505.1 Solanum acaule | reverse complement strand
GCAGTCGAGTTGGATGATCGTTTGACATTTGTAGAGGAGCCAGTTGCCATTCTAGCCAGAGATGTGAGGAGATTGCGCTCGAGAGCCATTCCTGTTGTTAAGGTCCGTTGGAGGCATCGTCCAGTCGAGGAGGCTACCTGAAAGACCGAGCAGGAGATGCGAGAGCAGTTTCCCAGCTTGTTTGAGCCTTCAGGTACTTCTTGACCCTTAATTTCGCGGACGAAAGTCCTGGAGATCAAATACATCTCAAGGAGGTCTACATCATCCTACATTCGAGAAATACGCTACTGAACGCCCTCGAATCACGGAGAAACTTAGGAGAGAAGAATCAAGAGAATAACAGAATTGTACTCACAAAGATTCATTAATAAAAATCACATTTTCTTTTTATTTATTTTGCTTGCAGTTAATTTTCAGCGCTTACAAAAATTTGTTGCGAACAAATTTGGCACGCCCAGTGGGACCAATTTTGCTCTTCATCTCTTCCTCCTACAAATAAAAAAAACAAGTTCAACTTTGCAATGGCCTTCAAGAAGATCAATGATATTTCATGTAAGGACTCTACTGTTGCCACATTAGTTGATTTTAGTGATGTTGATCCAGTCACTCGACGTGAGTTCAAGACAAGTGCCTTGAATGGATCTGAATATTTCACCTCTTTGGAGATGGCAAGAAAGATCAAGTCTCAAATGACACACAAAACTGCAATCGCTGGGGCAACATCGCATCTAAGTTATTTGATGAACTCTCTCACTCTGACTTCAACTTTGGTGAATATAAGAATTCAACGGATTCTTCAATTTCAACTAAGGTTAACTCCTTGATGGTTGATGCAACTGACATGGACGATAAGTTCGCAATAATGGAGCAAACCATTGAAGCCTTGAAGAAGTCTATTGATGACAAGAATCTCCAAATCACCCAACTTATGAGTAAGTTAGATCTCTACAACTCTGGAGAGTCACATCATATATAACAATACAAGAAAAAGTTGATATTGATTCTCCTACCTAGCCAATTGACTCTCAAAGCACAAATTGATTTGCTTCAGTGGCTACTCTAACAATTCAACAACTACAAGACATGATCACAAACACCATTAAAGCTCAATATGGTGGCCTACCACAAAGTTCCTTAGGATATTCAAAGCCATATTCTGAGAAAATCGAGGGTCTACTGATGCCAATTGGATATTAACCACCAAAATTGCAACAATTTGATGGAAGGGGAAATCCAAGGCAACATATTGCCCATTTCGTCGAGACTTGTAGCAGTGCCGGTACACATGGTGATCTTCTTGTCAAGCAGTTTGTTCATTCTTTAAAACAAAACGCCTTTGATTGGTATACAGACTTAGAGCCTGAATCAATTGACTATTGGGAGCAATTGGAAAATCAATTTCTCAATCATTTCTACAGTACTCGTCGTACAGTGAGCATGATGGAATTGACAAACACAAAACAAAGTAAGGATGAACCCGTAGTGGACTACATCAATCGTTGGCAAATGTTGAGCTTAGATT
Organism: Solanum acaule; assembly: GCA_036250505.1. NCBI lineage: Eukaryota > Viridiplantae > Streptophyta > Magnoliopsida > Solanales > Solanaceae > Solanum > Solanum acaule. The sequence continues at coordinate 24,243 of JAJOOR010014176.1, read as the reverse complement.
GCAAAGACTAACTTTCTGAAATCTCTGCAGTTGAAATTTGCATACAAGGGATGCATTGGGGCCTTGTATATATCCTTCAAGGAATTAAGCCTCGAACTTTTGAAGAACTAGCTACACGTGCTCATGACATGGAGTTGAGCATTGCAAGCCATGGAAAGACATCTCATGTCTTTGATCTAAGAAAAGAAGATACATAATTCAAAAGTCACTAGACTACATAACTAATGAGTCCATGGCGGTAACCATGATTTCTATGAAGGCCACCATGAGACAAAAGTTGAAAGAGATCGAGGCGCATCAAGAAACGCGAGAAGTGAAAAATCAATCTACCTTGAAGGAGTTACAAGCAAAAGAGTATCCCTTTCTGGACTCTGACATTCCTGCGATTCTTGATGAGCTACTAACCAAGAAAGTCATTGCACTCCCAGAGTCAAAGCGACCCAAAGAATCCAATAAAGTTGATGATCCTATGTATTGCAAATTCCACCGCATCATCGGTCATCACACCACAAAATGCTTCATTCTGAAGGAAAAGATCATGACATTGGTACGAGAGGGAAATATCATCATTGACGATGATGAGACAACTGAGACAAATCATGCTAGTGTCAAACTTGATTATGATTCAATTTCAGAAGTTCTACATCATGTGGCATCGCCAAAAATTGAAGAAGATGTCATCATACTGCAGTTTGGGAGCTTTGAACCAGTTGAAGTTTCCGCCTTGAAGAAAACAACAAACACATCCAATGTAGATGATTTCTCCAATAAAAAGAATGATGATACTTGGATTTTGATCGCCCGCAAAAGGCAAAAACATCAAGGGACTTCTAAACTCCGACTTTCAAAAGTCGACACAAAATCAAGTACAAATCAGCTTCAACAATGCGAAAGCATAAAATCCAACACCAACTCGAAGTACATTAATGCCTCATCACAAAAGGTTAGAAGGACAATTACATTGATGGAATTCTTCCCTGAAATGCTCCTCGATGCACGAGCCTAAACTGCAAGTTGAAATGCTCCTCAACGTACGAGCCTAAACTGCATGTTACAACGCTCCTTAAGGTACGAGCATAAACTACATGTTACTCCTGGCCTGCAAGAGTATAAACTGTGTACGATCCAAAAAAAAGAAATAAAACTCATCATCCTAAACTACGATATGACTTGATCCTCTTCACTGAGGTACGTAGGCGCTTGGAGTAATCACTCTAAGCTCAGTCACATGAGTAAAAAAAAGAGGAATTTGGTGGCATTGCGTGATCATCACACTAGCTCTTTAAAATTATGTAGCTAGCACATGAGTTCAAATGCGTCACAAATGAGCAAAGGAGAAGAGTTAAGTAAGACATCTTAGCTGACTTCAAAGGCGCATTTGTAAAAATCCACAAAGGTTTTAACCATGACTTTCACATATATTGCAGTTCTTGGAGTCTACTTCGCAGCGTAAAAATCGGATCATGATTCAGAGGTTTCTACGCCAAGTTATGAAGTTTCTACCACGACCGCTCAAAGCTGCGAAATAGACCATCAGATTTCGAAATTAAACTGAGCAGACTTCAAAGACATATTTGTGAAAATCCGTAAAGGTTTTGGCCGTGATTTTTACGTATGTTGTATGTCTATGAATTATGCTTCCAATGAAACAAGAATCATATCATTTCGAGGCTCCTATGCTGAGTTATTGATTTTCTCCCAGAGTTACTCGAAGCTGAAGAGTTGAGCGAGGCAGAATTTGAGCTAACTTTGAAAATATATATGTACTAATATGGAATTCTTTTGGCCGTGATTTTTACATATGTTGTACGTGTATGAGTTATGCTTCCAATTAAACAAGAATCGCATCATTTCGAGGCTCCTATGCAGAGTTATTGATTTTCTCCCAAAGTTGCTCAAAGCTGAAGAGTTGAGCGAGGCAGAATCGTGAGTTGACTTTGAAGAGATATATGTACCAATCCACAAAGTCTTTGTCCGTGATTTTTATACATTATGTAGTTCTTTGAGTTGTCTTTCCAATGGGAAATAAAATCATGAATTCAATACTCCTACTTTGAGTTATGAATTTTATCCTACAGACGCGCGAAGCTGAAAAGCCGAGAAATACAAAATTGTGACCTGACTTTGAAGCGATATTGGTACTAATCCATATAGTCATTGGCCGTGATATTTATATATACTGTAGTTATTTGAGTTTTTTTTTCCAACGGAACAAGATGCACATGATTTCACTATTCATAGTCCAAGTTATGAATTTTCTACCATAATCGTGCAAAGTTGGAATCACAAAGTGTAAGGAATTCGAGCTCCATGTACTTCCAAGATGTTATAAGATTGGTCCAAGGTATTCTCCAAATTGAAAGGAAGATGTCAATCCACACTACAGTCTGAACAATGAGATTATCCGCAATCTAGTTCGTTGATGTTTGGAGGCCTACACCAAGTGTTTCTCTCGCCATCCTCACACCGGGTGCTTTCTTGTCGGAAATGAAATGAAAGTACTCCAAATGTTTCTCTCGTGGAGGGGGATGAAAATGGAGGGGGAAAGTTCTCTTTACCAAGGCTGCAAGGAAGGTGAATGCCTCGATTGAGTTTTCTGCCAACATTGCTAGGATGAGATGACTGGTTCCACGCCAATCATATGAACAACTCGTGCAACTTCTAGTGATTTAAGCTCTTTCAGAAACCTGAAATGCAAAAAAAAAAATTGTAGTCATCGGTGCCAATTGCACAAAGTTTTCAATTTTTTCTTGGTTGATCTACTTCTGATAACACATGTAGTAAGTGCATGACCCTTCAATATGGCATGACAAACATGAGCAGCAGCACAACAATTTTGTTCAACATACCGGTGTCAGTACCACGAAGCTTTGAATTACGGCCAAATTGGATCTTGAACATCAATCTCCCGTGTCTAATAAACATGTCAATGCATAAATAAAGATGCAACCACAACCATTACCTGCAAGAAAGAGAAACAAGAAAAATCTAAAAGACACAAATCTGTGAGGAAAACGGCAAAATTTGAAGACCAACTTCAAAAATCATTTCTATCAATTCAGGAAGAGTTTGACATTGATTTTTGTATATTTCAGTGTACTACGAGTCTAGTTTCTTGAGAATCAACCCGCTTGTCATTTGAAATCTCCTACACCAAGAAAAGGATGGTTTTGCGGGATTGCACGTAGCTGTGAGAAGAACTGATTTGAGGTCCAACTTCAAAATTTGATTCCCGTCAATCCAGAAGGTGTTTAACGTTGATTTTTGGATATATCGTAGTACCAACAGTCCAATTTCTCCAGAATCAAGCCTATTGTCGTTTGAATGTTCCTACACCAAGAAAAGGACGTTTTGGCGAGATTGTGCATAACTGTGAGGAGAACTTCCAGATTGGATGACCAACTTCAAAATTCGATTCCCGTCAATCCAGAAGGTTTTAAACGTTGATTTTTGCATATGTCGTAGTACCAAAAGTCTAGTTTCTCCAGAATGAAGTGGCTTGTCGTTTGAATGTTGCTACACTGAGAAAAGGACGTTTTGGCGAGATTGCGCATAATTATGAGAAGAACTTCCAGATTTGATGACCAACTTCAAAAATCAATTCCCATCATTACAAAAGGTTTTTGACGTTGGTTTTTGGATATGTCATAGTACTATAAGTCTAGTTTCTCCAGATTCAAGTCACTCATCGTTTTAATTCTTTTATACCAAGAAAAGAGCACTTTGGCGGGACTGCACGAAATTGAGAAAAGAACAAACCAAATTTGGAGTTCCACATTGATTTGGTTAGGAGAATTATTATTTTTTCAATGATTCTTTGATCAATCCTTTGTACATGAGAGATTCTTATATAGAAGTTCCTTTGAACAACTCTCATTCTTTGTACAAGGAAAGTTGTGGTAAGATTGGAAGAAGGAAATCATATCAATTCTTACCCATCTAAATGGAAGTTGCCAGCACTCAAAAGGATGTCAAGAATGTTTCTTACAAAATCAACCAAAGGAAAGTTGACATTCTTTTTATTTGATTCAAAATCCAATCAATCTTCTTGTTCTTTCTCACACCTTGCAACGAAGATCACACAATGTTACTATTCACTAGACCCATCTATTTGAAATCAATATAGACGGTCCACGTGGTTGTCAAGCAAAAATGTTTTTAAAAAAAAATTGAGATCACTACAAACAAATAATTTGTAGTGACCTAGTTAGAATGCGACGAGAAGAAACAAATACTCTTGAAGTCTCAACAATGCATTCATAAAGACTTCAACTTTCATCGTCAAAATTCGGCAAGCCTACACGTAGAGAAGTCTCAAAAAATGAATACACATTCATGAAGACTTTAACTTTCGTCGTCAAATTCGACAAGCCTACAGGTTGATAAGTCTCAAAAAAATGAATACACATTCTTGAAGACTTTAACTTTCGTCGCCGAATTCGGCAAGCCTACACGTAGAGAAGTCAAAAAATGAATACACATTCATGAAGACTTTAACTTTCATCGTCAAATTCGACAAGCATACACGTTGACAAGTCTCAAAAAAGGAAACCACATTCATGAAGACTTCAACTCTCGTCGTCAAATTCGGCAAGCCTACACGTTGACAACTCTCAAAAAAAGAAAACACATTCATGAATACTTCAAGTCTTGTCACCAAGTGTCGGCAAACCTACACTTCAACAAGGCTTGAAGTAGGGGGCATCTGTAGACACACAAATTTTATTGGATTTAATTCATACAAAATTTGGATTAAATCCATATTTATTTGGGTTGAATGATTAATTTGGGCTTTATAAATAAATAAGTCTATTTTTATTAAATTCAAATTCAAGGTCCATTTCGCCTTGAAGCTCAAACACATGTCACGTGTCACAATGACTAGGCATCCAAGACCAACAAGGTGACGCCACATGTCCAAATGAGGTGGTAGTCCCAGTCAAATGCAAGAACGAATCACAATGCGCCAAGTGTCAAAATGACATCATTTGGCCAATTATAAGCAACCTTGTCCACTCCTTACAACTATAAATAGGAGATAGACATGAAATTCAAAGGGATCAAGAAAACTCTTCAACAAGCATTCTGCAAGGATTGGAGAAAGCTACAACACCAGCTACATAACTCTTCGAAGGAGTGGTCAACGGAGTTCTTCCCAGAGATCAACTTGCAACGACGAAGTTCTTCCCGACCTTCCCGGAGATCAAATACATCTCAAGGAGGTCTACATCATCCTACATTCGAGAAATACGCTACTGAACGCCCTCGATTCACGGAGAAACTTAGGAGAGAAGAATCAAGAGAATAATAGAATTGTACTCACAAAGATTCATCAATAAAAATCACATTTTCTTTTATTTATTTTGCTTGCATTTAATTTTCAGCGCTTACGAAAATTTTTTGCAAACAAACACCCAATAAAAAATAAAATCGAAATATTTTTATACTTAAAATCGTGGTGGTGATCCAACGGTTTAGAATCGTCCACCTAGTGGTGTATCAGCTTTCGCTTACGGGTCTTTTCACCGTAAAACACTCTCTACTTTTTCTGACCTTTCCCAATTAAGAAGGAATTTCTTAATTTTTCACTTTCAAAGTAACCAAGAAATCTACCAAATGAGGAAACTCAAAATTAATTATTCAAACAATTTATTTAAAGTGACTGGAGTGGCTATACTAATGACAGGCAAGAGCTAGATAATCTATTACCTACTCTACATCCAATAATTTGATTCTTCAAACTTTCTTCTATTTTTCTAGCAATAAACTAGTGGCCAAAACTCTTGCTTTATGCGAGTTCAATATTTATTCATGAAATTATTCTTTTAAGTCACGTCAATTAAATAATTTAAATTTTTATATAAAATTAATTTTTATATTATATATATTATGATAAATATATTATTTCATTTAGTGTATAATAATATTCAGAGTATAAATTTAAAGTGATATTGATTAAAATAATTTTAAAATTTAATCTAAAATAATTTAACTTTTAAAATCTCTCTATAAATATATAATAAGAGAGAGTAGTTTGCAATGTTATTAAGCCAAATGACAAGCTATTAAAAAGTCACTTGACAATTTTAATAATAAATATTATAATAAAAAAAATCATTGAATAATTAAAAGTATTGAAATTTGAAAATATCATACTTTCAAAGAAGAAATAAAAATTAAAGACTCCTATACCATAAAAAGAGGAGACTCCACGTGCTCATACTCAAACACAAATCAACAACACATTCAGCTACATTTCTTCGCAATTTGTATCTCTTTAATAACTTCTTAATATGATAAAAATCAAAATTTGGTATCTCCTAAAATATTTGTAACAGATTAATTTTCTAAGATTTTAATGACTAATCTATATGCGGTAACTAATTTCACAGATTTTGACCATATATTCAGTAAATTTTTTAATGCAATACAAATTAAAAATTGATTATATCTTTTAATTTTTTATTAACTTATAAATTATTATATCTACTAAAGTTTTGATAAATGGTACATATATTGAATACATTTAATTTCAATATCTTCCAAATCATTTAAAAACCCAAATTTAAAATCTTGAATTTCAGGGGTCTTTGAACATGAGTAGGAACAATCTAAGCTTTATTAAAATATAAACGAATTTATGGGTTCTTGAATTACTCAAATTGAGATACATAATTCTGAAGACAGGTTTTCTAAAAATAAAGATATTTCTGAAAATCGTGTTGAGAAATGACCTATTAATCTTGACCCTAAACAGGATATGTTTTTGGGAATGATGCAAATTATTACTGCTCATAAATGGTATGTTAAATGTACTATTTTGATTGATAACAGTTTTTCAATTACTAACATTGTCATGATTGATAGTGGTGCAGATGTTAGCTGTATTGAAGAGGGCTTAGTACCTACGAAATATTTTCAAAAAACTACTCATTTGGTCAAATCTGCATCAGGACATGCTTTAGATATAAAGTATAAATTGTCTAATGCAAAAGTTATTGTTGTTGTTGGTGGTGGTGGTGTTGTTGTTGGTGTTATTATTATTATTATTATGACCATTGAGTAGTAATAGTAGTAGTAGCTAGGGGTGTCAAAAGAATATGAAAAACTGACCGAACCTAACCGATTTATGTTATTTTTTCAATAAAATTGTGGACTTTTATTTAAGTGTATAACCGTCCCGAACAATTGGGATGGTTATTTTAATTTATGAAAAAAACCAAAAAATTCCAGAAACGAATTGAATAACCTTACATGTATGTAAATATAATTTGTTTATTAACAATATGTTAAATTTAATATATAAATATGTTTTATAACATTTATCAATTATAAATATAACCTAGGTCCTAGGCCTCTGGTGACTAGACGACTTTGGTTCTTTGCTCTTTAATTACTCGTTACTTAATTAGGTTTAAAATTAAAAGATACTATAATATAGGGTTGCTTATCGGTCGGTTCGGTTCAGTTTTGAAGTTTATTGGTTCAACTAATCAGTTATCAATTTGTAGACATGCTAAACTGTTAAGAACCATTAAGATATTGGCTTATCAGTTACTGATCTTTATCGGTTTACCCGTTAAGAGTTGACGCAAAAAATAAATGATTTAAAATCACTTTATTTCAAATCAATATCATCCCTTTCCCTAAGCCTACATTACAAGTCAATGACAAGTCCTATTTAATCTCATTTTTTGTGTTCTCACATTAGTGGATAGTTACGTGAGGGCCAATTATATGGTATCTCAATCTCATGCATTGAACATCTTTCTGAGTGTGAGTGACTTTCAAAACTGTTCTACGATCTAAATTATTCTATAGTGTGTGAAAAATGACTTTATTTGTTGTGAGGGCACTTGAAACATGGAGATATGAATAGGATCTAGTCCCTTAATTTATGCAAGATGGACTGATCTTGTTAATACTTAAGAATGTGAGATATCATTTGAAACTATAGGGACTACTCAAAGTTGACCTCAAATTTGTCTAAAAGTAGTTGAAGGTGATTCATATGCATAATACTAATTTTTGGTACCAACTAAAGTCAGAACAATCTCAACCATGGATTAATTTCTTTCTTTTCTCCTCTAGTATTTTTTTTTAAAAAAAAGTGGTCTTTTGTAAAAAAAAAAAGTAATCAAAAAATAAATAATAATTTTGATTTATTTGAACTATGTTTGACCTGATTCTTTTATTATGTAAATAGTGTTTATAAATAGTAGAGGTAATTTAATCACTAACAATACGCTTAAACTTTCTAGAATATCTAATCTCCAAATACTAAGTCTAAGAGTATCAAAGACACCAGAATAAATAAACAAAATAGTTAATGTCCAAAAACTAAGGACATCATGCCAGAACCGAGAGAATCCAACATGAACTAGAAGGAATAACTCACCCTGAAATCTGATGTTCTAGAGACTAGCTAGAGCTAAGAACGAGTCGAAGCCGCTGGTACACTCGATGCACTTCCCAATAGAAAAATACAAATAGGAGGCAATACAGGGTAATATGTATTGAGTAGATATCATCGGCCGACTCAAAATAGAAACTAATATGCATAAAGTAATCGTATAAAATCAACTATAGCACTTAGCAGGTGGCAAGCAACAAATAACATGAACAAGTGACAACAACACTAAAGCAAATACATAATCAGTTCACAATATCAAGAACACACATGAGGACTCAAGCCTCCACACCACACTCTTTTGAGAAATGAGTTCTTTGAGATTGGGCACATTAAATTATTTAAATATATTTTTCTTTAATCTTATCGTGTCAGAACGTGACACCCGATCGTGTTAGAACGTGATACCCGATCCTATAATACCATGTCGACTGGTGACACCCGATCCAAATATATCGTGTCAGAATGTGACACCCAATCCAATAATACCGTGTGGGAAAGTAACACCCGATCCAATAATATAGTTAATTCTTCATATTTTATCATCTCTTTCCACTCCCTTAAGAATATTTCACTAAGCCTTCTTTATTTAAGGCATCACTTTAATAGAGCAAGTTCAAGATTATGAATTTCGCGGGCTTGAGATTACACACCAATCACAACAACACATGAATTATCCAAACCACAACAATGAAGTACATAGAAAATTTCACAATATCACTCAATGACTATCATTCACTATAAAGAGTCTATCTATCACATAGAATAAATCATAACCTACCTACACCGAAAAATCAAAGTCAAGCAAAGTTAATTCCCCAATGTTTTTCCTCTCCTCAATGCCTCAAATGTTTCGAATCTATCAAGTATACAATAGTCATAAGCAACGAGTATATAGACACCCATATCACTATATATATATAGCCTAGGGTTTAAGTCTTAATTCCTCCAAATAATATACTCTAAGAAAATTCATATAATTAAATACACCTAATATTTAATTACCTATCTCAATATATTAACACTTATAATTATGGAAAATTCCACACAGAACCAAAGTTAAAAGGAACTTTTGAAATTACAACCAACAGAGGATGAACAAATTGTATGCATGAACAAACATATATATTAATTGATTGATGATGGATCTACTAATCATTACCTAATGATTGGTCATTGGTGGTATATTTGTAGCCGTCAAATTATTTGACACTTCTTTCATAAAAGTTCACTATAATTTTTAAGAAAATTGAATTGAACATATGAGACAACCATTTGAAATTTAATGCATTCTCAAAGGATTTACACCGAACCATCGATATGTGTAAAAGTAATATTGAAGCTTGTTTAAGCTTTTACCTGAAGAAGATTTTATCAATTCTGTCGATGTCAAAGTTGAGTTCGCTCGCACGACAGTTTCAGCCGCAAGTAATTTGTAACTCTCCTTTATTTCAATTTAGTTTTTATATATGGGCCAAGTGACATAAGCTATTAAATAAATTATCAATTTCGTCCATTAATCACCAACTGAATTAATTATTTTAATTCATCCATCAATTAAACAACCGTAGTTAAATATATATAGTTCAAAAATTCTCATTTAAAATTTACAGAAATGTTCTTTTATGAAAGAAATAGGTCTTGTATTCGAAACGACCTAACGGGCTGTTATGTCATATACCATTTACCCACCGTTCGTCCTGAACGGTCAAAAGGAAAGTGAGGGTAAGAAAGGGTACCTGACTCGACAAAAGGATATGGATATCTTTTGTGCATATCAACCTCAGTCTCCCTAATGGACTCTTCAACCAGACGATTCTTCCACTGGACCTTCACAGATGCAATCTCCTTTGACCTCGACTTGTGGACCTCCCTATCTAGGATAGCTACAAGCTCTTCCTCATAAGACTTGTTCTCATCAATAAGGACCGAATCCTAGCGAATACTGTAGTTTCCATCACCATGGTATTTCTTAAACATAGACACATGAAACACCGGGTGCACTCCTGATAACCACTCAGGCAAAGCCAATACATAGGCCACCTCTCCCACGCGCTTAAGAACTTTAAATGGCCCAATATACCCTGGATTAAGCTTACCTCGCTTCTCAAACCTCATCACACCCTTCATAGGTGAAACCTTCAGCAACACTTACGCTCCCTCCATAAACTCCAAGTCCCTAACCTTCCGGTTTGCATACTTCTTCTGCCTGATTTAAGATACTAGAAGCTTCTCTGAGATAAATTTTATCTTTTCTAATTATTCCCTCAAAAATATCAGTACCCAAGGTCTCACCTCAAATGTATCAAACTAACCAATTGGAGACCTACACCTGCTCCCATACAATACCTTAAATAGGGCAATCTACTCAAATGATAACTATTGTTGTATGTAAACTCAACTAACAACAAAAACAATCTCAATAACCACCAAAGTTAATCATACACACGTCCACAACATATTCTCAAGGACCTTAACAGAACCATCAGGATGAATGTTTTCTTAGATAACCATGATAAAATCCTGAATCAATACTGGCTACAACCCGAATAGAACATGAACCAACCACTTCACACTCATATTGTACAAACCATCATATATCTTATCAATATTTAATTTTCACAACTTAAACTTTCCACAAGCTTAACTTATAAAAATTTGATCTCTAGACATCAGGTACTCATCAAGGGAGAATCAAACTTATCTAATCCAAAGAAGGAAATGATCGAGTAATCATCCATCGAGAGAAACACTCAAGCATAGAGGACCTCTAACAACACTATCAATATGCTACATTAGTAGTTGTGATTATAGATAACCCATAAGAACGGTAGAACTAGACCCAATGGTCCCCATATTCAACTAGACATAATCATATCATGACCTCGATGACTAGATGAATATTAAGACTATTGGACAATTGTAAATATCCATGGTAGCTCTTCTATAAATTCTCATAAGCAAGATGATACATGTAGAACCAGTGGAATACTTCAACAGCTCCAAGACAACACCAAATATGTCATTTGAGATAACCAAGTCTGCCAAAACATCCTACCCAACCAAGATGACATCACAGGATTGGTACATCCAATCCACCACTAGGAATACACACATAAAAGTGAAAACACTCATGGCATAGCTAGCGAATCATACTCCAAACCATGTACGTAGAGTTCCAATGAAAAATTTGAATTGTGAATTTAACTTGTAACCCAATCCCTTTATCTATAACATTAGCTCATATCTTGAAGATTTTTAAGAATTCATGTATCTTAGCTTATCATTAATCTCCACTCCATTGATCTTACCATATCCTTCACTAAAGATCCAATCGTACTCATTACCAAACTCAAAACCACAAAAGAACTTATCATCACACTTAAGTTGAACGCCCATACACTCCTTTCTCAAGTCTTATCCAATAGTTTTTAACCAATCTGATGAACCCGTGACACTATTACCATAACCAGAGTAAAACAGATGAAACTATGCATCTCTGAACCCAATTATCAACCCCTCTGAAGATACCTCTTTAGCCCTTGCAATTAGAGAAAATATTATTGCTCTCACCTCTTTCCGAAGTCTACACTACATCCCACTAATTTTTTTAATATGAATCTATATCCTTTAAATTCTATCTGAGGGGTGTCCCAGAAACTCCTAAAACTTTCCATACAACCACATTACTCACTAACACAAGGGTATAACTGCATTTGCAACTACAATTCTTAAATTAAACCACAATTAATGATTGAACTCGCTTCTAACTAGCATTTAAACTAACAATTAGCTATACCCATAAACTAAATCTGCCCATAATCACATAATCACACCTCAAAAATTGGGGTTTTAGCTAGACATCATAAAAAGGTAAAAACAAATACCAAATTGATTATCCATCAACTAGGTAAGTGTAGATTTGTCCTTACAATGCTCCAATTTGAAGAATCTCAAAGACCCACTTCCAATTTTTCAAAAGTGAAAAACTTCAATTCTTCAAAACTTAGGAAAAGGTAGAGAAAACTATCTCACCAGTTCAAAACTCAATAATAGACTAAGATATTATGATATCAGATACTAAAATAAATGTTCAAAAATGTATTTATAATCGCCAAAAATGTGTTGCAAAAAGTCACCCGGCGAAGTAAGTCGGGCTCGCCGAACCACTCGGCGAGCCGCTCTTTAGTCATTTCCATCGCCCTTCTGCCTTGGCATTCAGCATCCTCAAGGTCTGTAACTTTGGAAGATCTAACACTGCATCGCGAAACCACTCGGCGATCCGCCGATTGCTCCTTTCTCTTGCCAACTTGGTTCTTTTCTTTAGGGCTTGGCACACTGTAACTTTAGGTGGTCAAGTGGTCATTCAGCGACTCGCCAAGTGGACTTGGCGATCACCAGGCTTGCTTTTCTTCATTCTTTTAGCCTGTTTTGTTCCTTTTTGCATATTAGTGTCCTTGCTTTGCTCCTTAATCCATATATCAGTTATTGACACAAAATAAGCATTTGAGGACATTAAACCTATATAAATAAAGCCCTAAATTAGTTCAAATCTCAGACTCATCAAGGGACCAAAATATGGCAAAGATGATTACCCAACTTGACATTTTAGCCAAAAATGTCATGGGTGCTGGTGCTAGAAGTGTCAATGATGTGGGTGTTGGTTGTGTAAACCCCGATGAGGCCAAGTTTGAAGCATTGTACAATGAAGAAGTAGACTTCCTAGCCAACCATGGAGGAGGTTATCGTGCTAACTACCCTAGACCGAGTGGAAACCAAGGTTGGAACAGAGATGAGGGCAGGAGAGATCGTGATAGAGAGTGGTGTGATCATAACGCCACATGGAAGGAAAGAGAAGGGGAGAAGGATATGTATGCTCCTCCCCACGAGCGTCAAAAGCCCAAAGATTTTAAGGGTGGCCAGACTGAGAATATGCTCTCACGCTTTCTCACCAAGGTTGAAGGGTCCGATAAAGTTTTGAAGGAAATGAAGGAAGACGTATCAACCCTCAACCAAACGGCGACCTCTCATTCCATCTCTATCAAGCAGTTGGAGACCCAAATGGGTCAAATTTCTTCGTATCTTAACCCAAGACAACAAGGGGGTTGCCTAGTGAAACTATGTCAAACCCCAAGAATGAAGTTTGAGTGGGTACTTGCTTCGTGCCACGACGTTAACTAAGGTGCTTCTTGGGAGGCATCCCAAGTTTTTATTGCTTTATGTTTCTTTATGGAATAATGGGTGTTGATTGTGCAGGTGAAAAGTGGAATGTGTTTGAAAAATGCAGGTTGGCGAGCTAAGTGTCCAGTCGGTGACTCGCCAAAGAGGTCAGCGAGCCCGACTTGGACCACCGTTGGACTCAAAAAAATATGAGGATGGAGTCTGTAAAACTCAGCGGCCCATGGACGAGTAGGCGACTCACCGAACAGGTCGGCGAGCCCAATTTTATCCGCCGTTTGGACCCCAAAATTAACTGGAGGTCTTGTAAAACTCGGCGAGGTAAGTAACCACTCGGCGTGTCGCCGAAAGGACCGCGAACTGAACAGTTTTTAAAGGCCAAATGTTTAAAATTTCAAACTCTTCCGCAATTCTTCACTTTTAGCCTCAGCAATCACACCCGCATTCTATAGATTTAATTTTCTTGCATTTTTATCTCTTTGGCTCATTGATCTAGTGTTCGGAGTTGGAATTCATTGCCGCCTAGCATTACAAATTCGTATTTCAGCTTAAAGGTTGGTTTTTTGAACCTCAAACTCTTAAATAGTGATTGAATTCAAATGCATATATATAAATTGTGTTGATGTGTGCTGGGCCTGTACTGAAATCATGTTTGAGGTGCTTGCTTGCCTATTTCAGTTTTGATATCGTGCCTGAAATGCGTATATTGTTGATTTCCCTGAGTTTCATGCTTTAAAATTGATAATAAAAGTGTTAGGTTGCGGTATTTTGTTGTTGGGTCTAGTCGGGTGAAGTATGAATAACCCAAATTGTGCTAAATGACGTGCTTTGCCCAATGAAGGAGCGTTTGACGTCATTCTTAAAGGTAGAAGTCGTCAAATGGCCAATTTTGGCCAAACTGGGAGTCTGAGTACCCCGGTGGCATGGGTCATATGTGTCTGGGTTTAATTGAATAAGTGTGTCGTTTGATTTTGTTTTCGAGGGCTGCGGGCTTGATTTTGGGAAACGGGGTGAAAACTGGCACGTTGGGTAGTTTGGTGAGCTGGGTCGAGCTCGCCAAACCACTTGGCAGATCGCCAAAGTCCACCTTGATCTCCCTTAATTTTGTTTTTTGGTTGAGTTTCAGTCTGTAACTTTCGGCGGGAATTTTGAGCTCGTCGAGTGCACTCGGCGACTCGCCAAAAGTCTCCATTGATCGCCATTTATGTGCCCCTAACCCCTAAAACATATTGTAACTTTTGGCAGGCTAGTTTGAGCTCGTTGAACGGTGTCAGCGATTCACCGAAGGGCCCTAAACATCGCTGACCTACCATTTTTCTGGGAAATATTCTGACCAGTCCTTTCGGCGAGCCCAATCTAGCTCGCCTGAGTGACTCGGTGATTCGCCGATCGGTTCGGCGAGTCTTTCTGCAACCTATTCTCTGCATTTTTCTTAAATTGTTTCTAACTCTTATTTTGTGTATTTTGCAAATATGGCTAGGACCAACTTGGACGACCGTGGTATGGCACCCCGCAAATGAGCACGGGGCATCGTGATTAATGAAGGAGTAGCTGCTCCTTCTAAAAAGGGAAAACAAGCACCTCTAAAGGGAGGCAAGGGAAAGGGCAAAACCCCCACAGTTGAGATACCGGAGCACAACTCTGGCAGTGATGGGGAGTCCTTTGATTCCTATGCTTCATTCTCTAAGCCTATCTTCAATCCCGGTGAGCTGAGATTCATTCCAGAGTTCGTCTAAGACCTCGGAGTCTACCCCATGTGCTGCTGATACAGTCCCAGCTCCGGCACAGACGGTGGTTCCAGCGCCACCAGGTCAGGGTCCTCCTCCTCGGCTTCTCAACAGACTAAAGGCCGAGGGATTGAGGACCATCCTTGAAGAAAAAAATTGTCCACAAATAGTGTAGTGGATAGGTACCCTAATGTGTGGGACACTCTCCGGTTCCACAAGTTTGAGCAGTTCACCAGACCCCGTGGCCCCTATATTCCTTCATGGGTCCAGATTTTCTACACGGCATACGGTGACCTGGTACCTAAGGGCAAGAAGAAGGCGAGTGCCTTCAGACTGGTAGAGTCTGTCATGGATCGGGGGACAGTTGTGAGATGCAGCAGTGATTATATCAACGTTGTATTTGATAGAGGGTCAGTTTTTGACTACCCGAGTTTGGCGACCACTGTGACACCCTTGGATGACTTAAAGGGGTGTCTTTCCCCTCTCATTTATGACACCACCCCGAGGTGGATTGAGGCATGAGCTCCTATTGAGAAGAAGGACTTGAACATCGCCGCTCGGTATTGGTTCAGGTTCATTAGCAGCTCCATCATGCCTTCACAGAATGAGTCCATCCTCTGCCACCCAAAGGCGGACTGCCTCAGATCAATCATAGCATGTAAGGGCCTCGACTTGGGACTCATTATTGAGCAGGAGATGACCATGAGGGCCAAACACTACCAGACGTCCCTTCATTTCCCGATACTGATTACAGAGTTATGTCGGCGTGCTGGAGTTCCTCATTTCGAGAAGAGGGACATAGAGGTCACTCCCACATCTTCCACTAATATCCGGCGCATATAGGCCGAGTACACTCGGGATGAGGCATATTGGAGGAAAGCGGCTCCGGTGGATGCATCCCCAAAGATTGATGTCGAGTCTATACCTGCATAGACACCTTTGCCTACTCCATACTCCGGGCCTTCAGGTATACCCGCTTTCACTTCTTCCAAGGCTCTTGGTTCTTCTGTTGTTCCCCAGCCCACCATGATTGCTCAGGCCATGATCCTCTTGATGGGGCACCTAGCCTATTATGCCGATGTGCGGGCAACTCAGCTAGAGGCCGAGGTGCCTTGGATGATTGAGTGAGCCATCTTAGCTGCATTGACACCCCTCCGGACGTCGATTGATGATCTTACAGCGAGAGTAGAGATCTGTGAAAGAGGAAATGGGGTTACTTCTGAGGTGACGGCTTTGAAAGCCGAGGTTTCAAATTTGAGAAAGGATGTAGACTATCTAAAGTCCACAGACTTCACTTCCCTCTTTGAGTCAACTGAGGATCAAGCTGTCCCGGCCAATTTTGAGATGCCTTCGACCACCATCAGAGATGTGTGTATGATTGATGTGGCAGCTGATGAGTCAGAGGTGAAGATGGATAAGAAGCAGCTTGATGCTCAAGAGGAGACCATTTATGGATACCTACCAGATTTGGAGGAGACGATTGTACAGTCAGTCATTCAGACATTGCTGACAGAGACGTCCATGGCAGGCTCTAGTGGAGCCAATATTGATACTGCACAGGGCATTGATGCCTAAGTTCAGAGTTTGACACTGGGCACAAATGTTCTGACAGATGGAGCGACTGTTTAGACAGGATTTTTCTTTACCTCCCTCTCTGTTGTTTTTATTGACTTTTGATCATATTTGTTGCATTTCAGGACAACTGCTTTTTATTTGTGGTGGGGTGAGGTATTTCTATACCTACCTCTAGTGTATATATTGGATTTTGTGTTTTAAACTGTGTTTTGATCGTATCATGTGGATTTTTGAGCTTGTGGCTCCTTGTTATGAATGAAAATGGTTTTTGACCCGTCTGAAATTTTGGCCACCTCTTGTTGTGTGTGAATGTGGTTGTTCTTGTGCAAATTTGAGTATCGGTTAGAATCAATAAGGATGAGTTGAATAGTGCTCTTAATCAAACTCAAATGATTGTGCGGCTATGATGAGGCCAAATAAAGTTGCATAGACAATATGTGGACTTTTTGCATTTCGTTGTGACTAGTCGGTTATCGAATGAAGTCTCTTGTGATGAACATTTCACACTAGCGAAAGTGTGGAGTCTCGTTTGATATTGGTGTCAATGCCATGTGTGATGAGCTTACCGTGAACCTTGTGTGATGACACATAGAATTTACCCCGTTGGTCCGGTTGACTAAGTGATGCAAGCTCCTGAAATGATCTTAGGCAACAATTTTGAAGAGTAAAACAATTTGACAATATACCTCTTTTGTGTCCAACCTTGTGAGATGTGTGAACTTTTCTTGAACCCCCTTTGAGCCTTATCCTTTTATTGGAAGAAACTTGAGCAATTGAGACCCCTCTTTATCCATTCACCCATAATCCTCATGAAGTGTAGTTTGTGTGAATAGCCAACTTAGGCCACAAGCCTAAGTTGGGGGTGTGGTGAAAAGAGAAGGTAAATCAACAATGTGAAAATTCCCCCTTCTAGAAATGGACTTCAAAAAGATAGAACCCCTCCATATAAAAAAAGAGAAAGAAAAGAAGAAAGCAAAAGAAGAAGAATGAAAAAGTTGTGAAAATTGCAAAAGAAATAAGGTGTCCGGTATTCCTTTGGATGAATAATGGGGTGAATGTTAAGCATGATTCAAATGTTGAAGGAAAGGAAGGAAGTGATGTTCAGACCACATTTCATGAGGGTAGCAACCACAGAGCCTAAATGACCATACATTTACACTCAGCCCCTTTACAAGCCTTGAAAGACCTTTTTGATATTGAGCAAGTTGAGACGAATGTTGATTGGAAAATAAAGGCAAACCTATGGGTGAAGTCATGCATGTGTTCATCTTTGTGAGTGTGAGAGTTGTATATGATTCTAAAACTAAAAATTGTTGAGAATTGTATGTGAATATGGAATCATCTTTGTTGAGATGGTATTTGAGTACCTTTATTGAGCTTGAACTTGCATTTGAGGCAAGTATTGTGAACATGAGCATCTTTGATAATGGTGAGTCACAACTTGAATCTTTGAGTGCACAATTGATCCTTGTTTGAATAGCTAACTTACGCCAAAAGCCTAAGTTGGGGGTGTGGTGAAAAGAGAAGGTAAATCAAGAAGTGTGAAGAAATTCCCCTCTACCCATGGTTTTGGGAAAAAAAAGGAGAACCCTTCCATACAAAAAAAAAGAGAGAAGAAGAAGAAGAAAAGAAAAGAAGAATGAAAAAGAGAAAGAATGAAAAAGTTTGAAATAAAGTTGCAAAAGTGCAAAAGAAATGGGGTGTCCGGTATGCCATGGAAAGTGAATAATGGGGTGACTTTTGAGCATGAATGAAAATGTTGAAGAAAATGAAAGAAAGTTTTGTTCATACCACATTTCATGAGGATAGCAGCCCCTGAGCCTAAATGACCATACATTTACACTCAGCCCTATTACAAGCCTTAAAAGACCTTTTTGATCTTGAGTGAGTTGAAACGAAGGTTGATTGGAAAATAAAGGCAAGCCTATGGGTGAAGTCATGCATGTGTTCATCTTTGTGAGTGCGAGAGTTTTTTGTGATTCCGTAGCTATAAATTGTTGAACCATTATGTGTGAATATGGAATCATCTTTATGTGAGGGCATTTGAGTACCTTTGTTGAGCTTGAACTTGCATTTGAAGCAAGTATTGCGAACTTGAGATTCTTTGATAATGGTGAGTCACAACTCGAATCTTTGAGTGCACAATTGATCCTTGCATAAGTAAATTGAGTCTTGTTGTGTGCATTCATGATTGAGTCTTTTGTAGCACTTTTTGAGACATCCTTTTTGAACTGTTGAACTTGAGTTTTACTTGAGGACAAGCAAAATTTTAAGTTGGGGGTGTTGATGAGTCAGAGATTTGGATTCATTTAGGGCTTTGTTTATATAGATTTAGCGTCCTCAAATGCTTATTTTGTGCCAATAATTGATGATTAATCCTTGATTTTCAATAATATGGATTGAGGAACAAAGTAAGGACACTAACAGGCAAAAAGGAACAAAACAGGCTGAAGAAATGAAGATGGGCGAGCCTAAGGATCGCCAAGAGCACTCGGCGTGTCGCCGAGTGGCTCATCAGACCGCCTAAAGTTCTAGTGTGCCAAGCCCTGAAGGGAAGAACCAAGTTGGCGATGAAAAGGAGTAGTCAGCAGATCGCCGAGTGATTCCCCGAAGCCAAGATAAATCACTCAAAGTTACAGACCTTGAGGATGCTGAATGCCAAGGCAGAAGGGCGATGGAAGAGACCAAAGGGCGGCTCGCCGAGCCCGACTTACTTCGCCAAATGAGCTTTCGTAGCTTATTTTCAGCGACTATAAATATATTTTTGAACATTTAGTTTAATATCTTTAATCAAATACTCTTTAGAACAATCTATTTTTAAGTTTTGAGCACCTGGAGACAATTTTCTCTAGTTTTCCTTAGGTTTGAGGGATTGAAGAAATTTACTTTTGAGAAATTGGAAGTGGGTCTTTGAAGTTCATCAAATTGGAGCATTGTAAGGATGAAATCACTTTTACCCAGTTGAGGGATAATTAATTTGGTAACGGTTTTAACCTTTTTATGATGTCTAGGTAAAACCCCAATTCTTGGGGTGTGATTATGGGTTGATTTAGCTTATTGGTATTGCTAATTGTTTGTTTAAATGCTATTTAAAAGTGAGTTCAATCATTAATTGTGGTTTAATTTAAGAATTGTAGTTGCAAATGCAGTTCTATGTTTGCGTTCTTTGCTTGCTCGAGAGAGAGGTTTTAGAACTAAAATTATTGATTGGTGATTTGTGGATATTGGGTTGACCTGGGTTCAGCTCGAGAGAGTGAATCCTAAACCCAATCCCACACATTCAGCTCGAGAGAGTGAATGAATTAAGGTGTGGGTTGCTCTTATTTTGCATGCTTGTTGATGTTTGAGAAAAATCACTTGATTCAGGGTAAATTGTTTGAGAGAAAATTTACCTCCACTATAGCCTAGCCTACTCACTAATATCTAGCAATTTTCTAATAGTTGCAATTACCCTTATATCTATATTATCCTATAATCGATCACATCCCAAGAATCCATCTCATTATTGTTAATTCGTATTGTTTGTGACTGTTTGTAGTTGATAATCAAAACCAAAACCCCCATTTGACATTTGTGTCACCCCTTGATTTGAATGATGTCTTTATTCGATAACTTTTATTCCTATGACTGATTTGACCATGTTCATACTTCCCAATTGAATCTGAAACACATACCGCTCCCTGTGGGATTCGACCCCAACTCATTTAGTTGGGTTTTATACTGATTTACGATCGTTGACGCTTAAAATTGGATGAAGTGTCTTTGAAACGTTATTAATCAAACATCATGTAATGAGTGTAAGGGTAGAAACTAGCGAAAACAATAATCTAAATAAAGGACAACAAGGCGGAAGTAAACCAGAATAAATATATATAGAAATCTCTCCCAAAACCTTGAAGTCACTAGTACAGAGTTGTCTAATAAAGAGTACAAGTCCCAAAAGTGGACCACAACAAAACGTGTCTCAAAAAGCAACAAGACTAGCTAAAAACAAAAGAAGGAGACATGATAAACACCAAGTGCTCACCCTCGTCTTCGAACCACAACTGCAAAAGAAGGCAGGAAAAAATCGCCGCTGGTAACTGATACTGGTACCTACATCACGAAATAGATGTAGAGTGTAGCATGAGTACCAAAAACAACATGAACTAAGTAGGCATCAAAAGCCGACTGAGCAAAAATGGTAAAAACAATAAGAAATGATAGAATCTAGACACAGAGAGGTCAAAACGGATATGTAAAGAAAGCACACGAGCATACCAGAATTAGACTAAGTACATTTAAACTAAACCTAATGGGCATAGAAGGTACACTTGTGCGCAAGGTTAAATAAAACCTAAACGAACCCCATAAGCCCGGCAGGTACACATAATAGCTAAGTCTAGTAAGAAAGAAGAAAATTGGGCTCCCAACCCAAAGTAACCAAGATAAGACTCCACCCAACCAAAAGTGCACTCCTAGCCTAGCTAGAACGAGTGACCTCGGGGGGGCACCTAACCAGAGAATCCACTCCCAACCCAGCTAAAAAGAGCGACCTGGGGACACCCAGCCAGCAACACACTCCCAGCCCGGCTAGAAAGAGAGGCCCGGGGGAGATCGTTGAAATCACTTAGTCCACCCAGCCAGCAATACGCTCTCAGCCCTTCTAGAAAGAACGACCCCGGGGGTGATAGTATCTCTAATATGATCCAATCCAGCAACAACCACTGTGAAACATTGTCCACTCCAAGAAATCACATAAAAGGCTCCAAGCCTATACTATCTCAATCCCATACCTCTAGTGATGCACCGAACCTCCGAGAAGGCATTGGAACTACAGAATTAAAGGGAGAAGATACATAAGTAAAACAAGCAGCGATAGCACCTAATCTAAGGCGCTGAATATCAGACTCAATTCTGCTACTCCAGTCTACATGGAGTTATGTCATCCGAATGACGTCGGTAGAAAGTCAAGGCAATCTAGCCCACATGGGTCATATGTCTAAAGCAACACTAGCCTAACCTAGACTAAGGAAATCATGCTCACAGTTGACGATGAACAAAGCATACAACACATAACATACAAGCATACAACAACATTTAGCACATAAGCATGCAATTCTACTAACCTAGCTAACATGGTACTATACCCAAAATATGGCCAATCAATCCTAACACAAGGTATCTCATCAAAGTAAAGTAAGAAACAAGTACTATCCCCCAATTCACTCTAACCCACATGCTTTTAAACAATTAAGCTCATTTTGATAGAAAGGAAACCATAGCTTAACTTTAGGTCGACCGCGCGCGCTTCAAATCACTTTGCCAGAGTTTTTCCTTCTTGAATAGGATTTGAACATTGTCACACTATCCACTATAGGATCACAATGTTAGTACGGTCATTTAGACACCAAAATCACAACAAATGGAGACGGGACAATTTTGGAGTCAAAATAGAAATCGTGGGACCGTGGGACCTGCATCGGACTTTTCGAATTTAAGTCCGCCAAAAGATCCAAAATAGTACCCTCAACTTGTGTTCAAAAGTGGAACACAATTCGTGGCTCAAGATGCAACAAAACCCAACATGCAAAAAAAACCACACTATAATCATTTAAAAAAAACATATAGCAGGTTAAACTCAGAATTTACAAAAATCGAAGGGAGCCCAGAACTCTTTGAACACTCCACAATGTAGCCTCGATAATTCTCGACATGTGGGACTTTGAATCACCCAAACTGAGCTAAAATGAGCAAGATATCACCAATTCAAGAAAGCCAAAAACAAGAACTCAAAAAATGGCTATAGCAGTATGGTTTATTGCAATTCTTACCTTGAACGATGTGCACCCGACAACTTCTGATTACTCTACAGCGAATCCACCTTAAAAAAAAGCTTCCACACTTTGAATCACCTCATTTGGCCAAGAAATGAGAGAGATATGGGGTTTTGAAGTTTTAAAAATGTGCTGATTTTTCTGCACCGGATTTCAGCTTTTTTTCTAAATGTTAAAAACTCCGACGGGGTACTCCGAGCTCGTTCGGAGTCCCATGCACCCAAATGAGATTTGTACCCATACCAAATTTGATATACCAGACTCAATGGCGCACTCAAAATTTCCATACGAGGTTATCTTAACAAAAAGTGGGTCCCACACCCAACCACCATTTTAAATCAAAAACCACAAAGGGGATTGAAAATAGCGCGGAAGCCTGGGGATACGAATGAAGGGTCAATCTAGACCAAACTCAACATTTTAGAGCTAACCGCACTAACGGAATTCTCATCCGAGTGTGTTTACTTAGAATGTTGACTAAAGTCAAACTTAGGCTTAAACTTTAAAGTTAAAATGTCTAATCGCACCGACTCACATTGAAATTATCGAGTCATGCCGACCATACTAATAGCCTAAAAGGAGCCTTCCAAAGCTAATGGAATCATCAAAATTGGATTCAGATGTAATCTTCTTGAACTTTTGATCGAAAATGATCGTTCAAGGTTCATAAGCTCCAAAAACACTAAAACTCACATAAAAACCAAACGAATGCCCATGTGACCAAATTGATAGTCCGAGCAAGTTGTAAATGACTTGGGGTCGCTACAGGAACACTTTAAATGACACATAGAAGGCAAAACACATAAATGACCAGGAGGGTCATTACACTTTGTTGAGATGGGCGTCTCGCTGGTTGTGATAGGCATGTCATCGTTCACACACAAGTTAAGTAAATGTGAAGAAATTTTTTTTTTACTCTTGGAGAACTAAATCGCTGGATTTTGACCTCCTTTTCCCAAAACCCCAAAAAGGAAAAGTCGTTCACCACCTTCCATATACACTTCCCTTTAGGACTCATCTCCATTCCGACAATCATCAACCCCCATCCACCATAAAACAACCCAACTCCCGACTCTTTCCCATTCTCTATTCAAACCTCCACTTTTGTTTCCCTCATCTTACTCCAAAATCTCTCTTCTCAAAATTTAAAAAATCCTTTTAGGTGAAGTCTTAAGTCGAAGTTGAAATTTCTCTATTGAAGTTTTTTTCTTTTTCTCCTTACTCTCTTAAATATCGGTATGTTACACTTGTTTAGTGATTTTGAGCTTCATAATATGAAAATGTGGTAAATATTTCATGGTAGAATCTAGTTTTTCTTCAAAACCCATTTTGTGAACTTGAAAATTGTGATTCAAAAAAAGGGGTTTTATGCTTGAAATTGCTAGATCTGAGTTAAATGTGCTTGATAATGGTGTATAGCATGTGAAATTTGATTTAGTTGGCTTAAAATTTCAGTTGAGGGTGAAGTGTGAATAACCCATTTGTATTTACATAGTGCATGAAATTTCCCTATGATGGATTGAGTGATGTCATTTTT
>JAJOOR010014175.1:0-33231 GCA_036250505.1 Solanum acaule | reverse complement strand
AGTTCTTGTCTAAGATTGGCTAAAGAGACTTAGTAGTTCCGCTTGCGTATTGATGTTTTCAAATGTTGATGACTCTTGAAGTCTTATGGTTTTGTTGAATAAAAGTTTTAAATTCTTAGTGATTTTTATTATCTATGCGATGAGTGAATCCTAAGGCTTGTATAAGACCTCCGAGAGGTCGAATACACATGTAACGGCTAGGGTGTGCTCTTGGGTCGTTACATTGAGGAGGCTACTTCCTCAAAGACCACGGGCACCACCATGAGCAGTGGTGTCCTTGACTGTCCGTTTAGATGGTCGTGAAGACCACTTGCACTCTTGAAACGACATGGCACGGAAGCCTTGACACTGCCTTCATGACCACGGCCATCACCATGACTCGTGGTCTTGACCACAGATCATGGGAGGTCTCGTGGACTTGCCGTAGGCCCTTGTGGGCTTGGAAAGTTGGACGGGCACACTGGTCAAGGGACTACGGGCACCACCACAAGTCGTGGCCACTAATGAGTCCACAAATTGGACTCATTTACGACTATTTTTTGATAGAATTAGTGACTTCAAATGCATTCTTTTTCTCAATATTTGATGAAAACCCCTAAGTTTTAAGTATTTGGAGTTTGATGGTAAACATGGACACTACTTAGCAAAAAGGAACAAAGACAGCTGAAAGAACAAAGAAATGAAGATCTTAGAATCGCCAAACCTATTCGGCGATTCGCCAAAAGGTCTTACCTTGCCTTTTGTTCTAGTGTGCTGAGCCTTGAAAGAAAGGATCAAATCAGCGGTGAAAAAGAGAAGTCAGAGGGTTGCCGAGAAGTTCTGCGAAGCAGTACTATGTCACCGAATGATCCAAAACATGACAATGCTGAAGGATAGAGCAAGACGGCAATGAAACCTACCAAAAGACGGATCGCCGAGTTGATCGGCGATCTTGACTAACGACGCCGAATGATCCACTGCAGCACTGATTTTTGAAAACTATAAATACTCATTGAGAGTTGTAGATTAATATCAGATGTTTAATATAGAATTTTCCGTTCTAAGTTTGGAGGGGGTTTTGAAGAACTTGAGACCGCAGCTAAATTCCTAGACCTTGTGGCCAAAACCAACAAGGATAATGAGAAGGACCAGCAATTGAACATTTTTCTGGGTCAGATGAATAACTTGACCCAAATGGTCGAGGAACTAGAGGTGATGTCCAAAAAGAAGAGCAAATGCATACCACCAACCAAGTAGGGAAGGTCTATGGCCAATGAAAATAGACGTATCGAGGATACATTATTAATCATTCTCCGAAAGCTAAATGAGCAAGATAGAGTGTTAGAAGAAATTAGAGAAAATGTAGAAGTGCTAACTTAGATGAGCGGTTCTCACTCTAGATCTATCCAGCTAATTGAAACTCTCTTGGGTCATGGATTGCCTCAACTCCATCCAAATGAACAATTGGGATCACCTAATTGCATGCCACGACGTTAACTAAGGCGTTATTTGGGAGGCAACCCAAAACCATTTATTGCTTTATTTTTCTTTGATAAAATAATGTTGTGTCGATATATGCAGGTTTAAATGTGGAGAGTGATCGACAAATGTTGATTGGCAATCAATAGTTCCATTCAGCGAATCGCCGAAGGGTTTGGAGACCCCAAACTAGACCATCGTTAGACTTAGGACAAATTTAAATTGGAGTGTAAAAATCTCAGCGAACTCAGAAAATTCTTGGCAAATCACCAACCATGTTGGCGATCCTGACGAAGACCACCGCTTGAACTCCCACAATAACTGAGGGTTCTATAAATTTCGGCGAGGAATGTGACTACTCGAAGTGATGCCGAGTATTTCGGGGGTCGTGACTAATGTCGCCAAATGGGCAACAACTAGACGGTCTTAAAGGCCAATGGTTTCAAAGTTTGAAATTTTTTCATTTTCCACTAGATTTCAATTTTTGCAAATCTGCACCTAGTAAGTAATTTTCATTATCTTTGCATTCCTGTTATTGTAGTCGTCGATTGGTGTTCGAACTTGGTATTACATTGCCTCCTAGTATTTCAAAGTACTTCAATCAGCATAAAAGGTTGGTTTTCCCGAACCTGGAGGCAACTTTGAAAAATTTGTCCTCTTATGCAATTGGGCTTATTAAATTGATGTGTGTTGGGCCTCTCTGGTAGATTTAAATTGTTGAAATGCTGAGTACTATTTGAAAATCTTCCCTATATTGGTATCAATTTCTATCTCTTTTACATGTCTAGCTAAAACACCAATTTTTGGGGTGTGATTTTGTGAATATGGGTTAGATTATCTATTGGGTCTTGCTTGTTGATGATTTATTTGTTGTTTAGATGTGTTTTCCTTTAGTAGTTGTGGTGGAACTTAATGAAATTGTAGTTGCAAATACGATTTCACCTTTGTGTTTCCGACTAGCTCGAGTGAGAGGTCGTAAAACTAAGACTACTAAATTGATGGCCGTTGGGATTGGGTCGACATGAGGTTCAGCTCGACAGAGTGAACCCTAGTCCTTCTCCCACACACTCAACTCGAGTGAGTGAGTGGGCAAAGGCGAAGATAGTTCTTGATGTGGCAACTCGGTGTTTGAGAGAAACCGAGTTGATTCGGGGTAAGTTGCTCAAGAGAGAATTTACCCCTACTATAGTCTAGCCTAGTCACAAATATTCAACGGATTTATTATCAAAAGTATGTACACAATAGTTTAGTTTATCTTGTATTCCTATTACATCCCAAGAACCCCATCTCCTTGATTAGTACTCCTTACATTTTTGTTGTTTTTGTTTAATTGTGACAAACCCCCATTGATAATTGAAGATTACGTCACCCCTTAGATTTAACATGTTTGTATTCTAAAATGTTTTTAGCTACGACTAATTAGAACTAAATTTTATTTTTCTATTAATTCTCAAGCCCACTCCCTTGGGACTCTACCCCAACCCTTGGTTGGGTTACTTTACTATTGTACGATCGTAGACACCTGCATTGGAAGTTGTATCTTGATTACGCAAACATCAAAATGCCACCGCTGTCGGGGAGTGGTGTTATTTGAGAATTCTTAGTATAGTAAAATATTATGTTCTTCTTAGTTGTAGTTCTACATGCTTAATTTTCAGTTTTGTTTCGCATGCTTGTGCTAACCACAAGAGATATGCATAATGTTAATGACAATGAACTAATAGAGCACCTCTCGGTGGAAGTTATGAGGTGCAAGGATGGCATCCTGGCCTTCAAACAGATGAAAGGTGAACTTTTTCATGAGTAGAGGATGAGGTTTAACGCACTGTTGATGCAATGCCCAACTTATGAAATTCCTTATCTTGATCTACTGGAGTGCTTCAATAGGAGTCTTAATCCCGGAAACAAAGGATTAATCGATTGACTTGTCCCGGGTGGTCTTGAAAGATACCCCTATAAGGCGGCAGCTAAAATTCCTGACCTTTGGCCAAAACCAACAAGGATACTGAGAAGGACCAGCAATTGGTCATTTTGCTGGGTCAGATGAATAACTTGACCCAAAAGGTCGAGGAACTGGAGGTGATGTCCAAAAAGAACAGCAAATGCATACCACCTACCAAGTAGGGAAGGTCTATGGACAATGAAAATAGACATATCGAGGACACGTTATTAATCATTCTCCAAAAGCTAAATGAGCAAGATACAGTGTTAGAGGAA
Organism: Solanum acaule; assembly: GCA_036250505.1. NCBI lineage: Eukaryota > Viridiplantae > Streptophyta > Magnoliopsida > Solanales > Solanaceae > Solanum > Solanum acaule. Next base: position 29,556 of record JAJOOR010014175.1, on the reverse strand, counting down.
ATTAGACAAAATATAGAAGTGCTAACTTAGATGAGCGGTTCTCACTCTAGATCTATCCAGCTAATTGAAACTCTCTTGGGTCATGGATTGCCTCAATTCTATCCAAATGAACAAGTGGGATCACCTAGTTGCATGCCACGACGTTAACTAAGGCGCTATTTGGGAGGCAACCCAAAACCATTTATTGCTTTATTTTTCTTTGATAAAATAATGATGTGTCGATATTTGCAGGTTTAAATGTGGAGAGTGATCGACAAATGTAGATTGGCAATCAATAGGTCCATTCAGCGAACCGCCGAAGGGTTTGGAGACCCCAAACTAGACTATCGTTAGACTCAGGATAAATTTAAATTGGAGTCTAAAAAACTCGGCGACCTTAGAAAATTCTTGGCTAATCACCGACCATGTCTGTGATCCTGAGAAGACCATCATTTGAACTCCCACAATAACTGAGGGTTTTGTAAATTTCAGCGACGAAGGTGCCTACTCGGCGTGATGCCGAGTATTTCGGCGATCGTGACTAATGTCGCCAAATGGGCAACAACTGGAGAGTTTTAAAGGGCAATGGTTACAAAGTTTGAAATTTTTTCATTTTCCACTAGATTTCAACTTTTGCAAATTTGTACATAGTAAGTAATTTTCATTATCTTTGTATTCCTGGTATTTTAGTTGTCAATTGGTGTGCGAACTTGGGATTACATTGCCTCCTAGTATTTCAAAGTACTTCGATCAGCATGAAAGGTTGGTTTTCCCGAACCTGGAGGCAACTTTGAAAAATTTGTTCTCTTATGCAATTGGGCTTATTGAATTCATGTCTATTAGGCCTCTCTGATAGATTTAAATTGTTGAAATGCTGAGTTCAATTTGTAAATCTTCCCCATATTAGTATCAATTTCTATCTCTACTACATGTCTAGCTAAAACACCAATTTTTGGGGTGTGATTTTGTGAATATGGGTTAGATTATCTATTGTGTCTTGTTTTTTGATGAGTTATTTCTTGTTTAGATGTGTTTTCCTTTTAGTAGTTGTGGTGGAACTTAATGAAATTGTAGTTGCATATACGATTTCACCTTTGTGTTTTCGACTAGCTCGAGTTAGAGGTCGTAAAACTAAGACTACTAAATTGATGGCCGTTGGGATTGGGTCGACATGAGGTTCAGCTCGAGAGAGTGAACCCTAGTCCTTCTCCCACACACTCAACTGGAGGGAGTGAGTGGGCAAAGGCGAAGACAGTTCTTGATGTGGCAACTCGGTGTTTGTGAGAAACCGAGTTGATTCGGGGTAAGTTGCTCGAGAGAGAATTTACCCCCACTATAGTCTAGCCTAGTCACAAATATTCAACGGATTTATTATCAAAATCATGTAAATAATAGTTTAGTTTATCTCGTATTCCTATTACATCCCAAGAACAACAATCTCCTTGATTAGTACTCTTTACATTTTTGTTGGTTTTGTTTACTTGTGACAAACCCCCATTGATAATTGAAGAATGCGTCACCCCTTAGATTTAACATGTTTGTATTCGAAAATGATTTTAGCTATGACTAATTAGAACTAAATTTTATTTTTCTATTAATTCTCAAGCCCACTCCCTTGGGACTCTACCCCAACCCTTGGTTGGGTTACTTTACTATTGTACGATCGTAGACACTTGCATTGGAAGTTGTATCTTGATTAGGCAAACATCTAAATGCCACCGCTGCTGGGGAGTGGTGTTATTTGAGAATTCTTAGTTTAGTAAAATTTTATGTTCTTCTTAGTTGTAGTTCTACTTACTTAATTTTCAGTTTTGTTTCGCATGCTTGTGCTAATCACTGGAGTGCTTCAATAGGAGTCTTAATCCCGAAAACAAAGGATTAATCGACCGACTTGTCCCGGGTGGTCTCGAAAGATACCCCTATGAGGCCGCAGCTAAACTCCTTGACCTTGTGGCCAAAACCAACAAGGATACTGAGAAGGACCAACAATTGATCATTTTGCTGGGTCAGATGAATAACTTGACCCAAAAGGCCGAGGAACTGGAGGTGATGTCCAAAAACAAGAGCAAATGCATACCACCTACCAAGTAGGGAAGGTCTATGGACAATGAAAATGGACATATCGAGTATATCTTATTAGTCATTCTCCAAAAGCTAAATGAGCAAGATAAAGTGTTAGAGGAAATTAGAGAAAATGTAGAAGTGCTAACTTAGATGAGCAGTTCTCACTCTACATCTATCCAGCTAATTGAAACTATCTTGGGTCATGGATTTCCTCAACTCTATCCAAATGAACAATTGGGATCACCTTGTTGCATGCCACAACGTTAACTAAGGCGCTATTTGGGAGGCAACCCAAAACAATTTATTGCTTTATTTTTATTTGATAAAATAGTGCTGTGTCGATTTTTGCAGGTTTAAATGTGGAGAGGGATCGACAGATGTAGATTGGCAATCAATAGGTCCATTCAGCGAACCGCCGAAGGGTTTGGAGACCCCAAACTAGATTGTCGTTAGAATCAGGAAAAATTTAAATTGGAGTCTATAAAACTAAGCGACCTCAGAAAATTCTTGGCGAATCACCGACCATGTCGGTGATCCTGACGAAGACCACCATTTGAACTCCCACAATAACTGAGGGTTTGGTAAATTTCAGCGAGGAAAGTGTCTACTCGGCATGATGTCGAGTATTTCAGCGGTCGTGACTAATGTCGCCAAATGGGCAACAACTGGACGATTTTAAAGGCCAATGGTTTCAATGTTTGAAATTTTTTCATTTTCCACTAGATTTCAACTTTTGCAAATCTAAACATAGTAAGTCATTTTCATTATCTTTGCATTCCTGGTATTTTAGTCGTCGATTGGTGTTCAAACTTGGGAATACATTGCCCACTAGTATTTCAAAGTACTTCGATCAGCATAAAATGTTGGTTTTCCCAAACCCCGAGGCAACTTTGAAAAATTCGTTCTCTTATGCAATTGGGCTTACTGAATTGATGTCTACTGGGCCTCTCTGATAGATTTAAATTGTTGAAATGCTGAGTTCGATTTGTAAATCTTCCCCATATTAGTATCAATTTCTATCTCTTTTACATGTCTAGCTGAAACACCAATTTTTAGGGTGTGATTTTGTGAATATGGGTTAGATTATCTATTGGGTCTTGCTTGTTGATGATTTATTTGTTGTTTAGATGTGATTTTGTTTAGTAGTTGTGGTGAAACTTAATGAAATTGTAGTGGCAAATACGATTTCACCTTTGTGTTTTCGACCTGCTCGAAAGAGAGGTCGTAAAACTAAGACTACTAAATTGATGGCCGTTGGGATTGGGTCGACATGAGGTTCAGCTCGAGAGAGTGAACCCTAGTCCTTCTCCCACACACTCAACTGGAGGGAGTGAGTGGGCAAAGGCGAAGACAGTTCTTGATGTGGCAACTCGGTGTTTGAGAGAAACCGAGTTGATTCGGGGTAAGTTGCTCGAGAGAGAATTTACCCCTACTATAGTCTAGCCTAATCACAAATATTCAATGGATTTATTATCAAAATCATGTAAATAATAGTTTAGTTTATCTCGTATTCCTATTACATCCCAAGAACAACAATCTCCTTGATTAGTACTCTTTACATTTTTGCTGGTTTTGTTTACTTGTGACAAAACCCCATTGATAATTGAAGAATGCGTCACCCCTTAGATTTAACATGTTTGTATTCGAAAATGATTTTAGCTATGACTAATTAGAACTAAATTTTATTTTTCTATTAATTCTCAAGCCCACTCCCTTGGAACTCTACCCTAACCCTTGGTTGGGTTACTTTACTATTGTACGATCGTAGACACTTGCATTGGAAGTTGTATCTTGATTACGCAAACATCAAAATGCCACCGCTGCCGGGGAGTGGTGTTATTTGAGAATTCTTAGTTTAGTAAAATTTTATGTTCTTCTTAGTTGTAGTTCTGCTTACTTAATTTTCAGTTTTGTTTCGCATGCTTGTGCTAATCACAGGAGATATGAGTATTGTTAATGACAATGAACCAATAGAGCACCTCTCGGTGGAAGTTATGAGGTGCAGGGATGGCATTCTAGCCTTCAAACAGATGAAAGGTGAACTTTTTCATTAGTCGAGGATGAGGTTTAATGCACTGTTGATGCAATGCCCAACTTATGAAATTCCTGATCTAGTTCTACTGGAGTGCTTCAATAGGAGTCTTAATTCCGAAAATAAAGGATTAATCGATCGACTTGTCCTGAGTGGTCTTGAAAGATACCCCTATGAGGCAGCAGATAAACTCCTTGACCTTGTGTCCAAAACCAACAAGGATACTGAGAAGGACCAGCAATTGATCATTTTGCTGGATCATATGAATAACTTGACCCAAAAGGTCGAGGAATTGGAGGTGATGTCCAAAAGGAAGAGTAAATGCATACCACCTTCCAAGTAGGGAAGGTCTTTGGACAATGAAAATAGACGTATCGAGGATACATTATTCATCATTATCCAAAAGCTAAATGAGCAAGATAGAGTGTTAGAGGAAATTAGAGAAAATGTAGATGTGCCAACTTAGATGAGCGGTTCTGACTCTAGGTCTATCCAGCTAATTGAAACTATCTTGGGTCATGGATTGCCTCAACTTCATCCAAATGAACAATTGGGATCACCTAGTTGCATGCCACGACGTTAACTAAGGCGCTATTTGGGAGGCAACCCTAAACTATTATTGCTTTATTTTTCTTTGATAAAATAGTGTTGTGTCGATTTTTGCTGGTTTAAATGTGGAGAGTGATCGACAAATGTAGATTGGCAATCAATAGGTCCATTCAGCGAACCATCGAAGGGTTTGGAGACCCCAAATTAGACCGTTGTTAGACTTAGGACACATTTAAATTGGAGTCTAGAAAACTCGGCGACCTCAGAAAATTCTTAGTGAATCACCGACCATGTCGGCGATCCTGACGAAGACACTATTTGAACTCTCACAATAACTGAGGGTTTTGTAAACTTCAGCGAGGAAGGTGACTTCTTGGTGTGATGCTGAGTATTTCGTCGGTCGTGACTAATGTCACCAAATGGGCAATAGCTGGATGGTTTTAAAGGCCAATGGTTTCAAAGTTTGAAATTTTTTCATTTTCCTCTAGATTTCAACTTTTGCAAATCTACACCTAGTAAGTAAATTTCATTATCTTTGCATTCCTGGTATTTTAGTCGTCGATTGGTGTTCGAACTTGGGATTACATTGCCTCCTAGTATTTCAAAGTACTTCAATCAGCATAAAAGGTTGGTTTTCCCGAACCCCGAGGCAACTTTGAAATTTTTGTTCTCTTATGTAATTGTGCTTATTGAATTGGTGTGTGCTGGGCCTCTCTAGTAGATTTAAATTGTTGAAATGTTGAGTTCGATTTGTAAATCTTGCCTATTTTATCTTGATTTTTAAACTCCCTTTTTGTTGCGCGTTAAAATGAGTTAAATCTTGTGGGGTTGTGTGTGCGTGGTGTTTATCATGATTAAGTGTTATGGGTCTGATCTTAATTGTACTAGTGCTCAATTTAATTTTGTTTTCGAGGGTTGCAGGGTTGAAGTCGAGAAGATAGATGGGAAATAGGCACGTTGGGCCATTTGGTGAGCTTGGTCGAGCTCGCCAAACCACTCTGCGGTTCGCCTATTTACCCCATCTCGCCTTTAATTTCATGCTACTTGTGATATGGGTTCTGTAACTTTCTCCGAGAAGTCTTTAATTGCCAATAGAATTCACCGACTCGCCGGAAGCCTCCTTGATCGCCCTATGTTTGCACCCCTAAACCATTAGGGGCCGTTTGGTTACAGTATAAGTTGCATTTTATTCATGTATAAATAGTTGCATTAGTTTTTACTATGTTTAGTAGAAGTTTTGTATTAGGTGGAAAAGTCAACATAACTTATACCATTTTTGGTTGGTAGGTGGAAAAGTCAATATAACTTATACAATGTTTGGTTGGTAGGATTCAAATATTGTATAAAAGTTATTCATGTATTAATTTTATGCAGTGTTTGGTTGTGTTTTTTGTAGTCCTACATAATTAATACCAACATAACTTATGAGGGAATCTATGTATAAGTTATGTAGGGTAGAAAGTGGAATAAGTTATGCAGGTATTAGCTATACATGTATTAAAATAGTAAATTACACATTTACCCTATTGATTTATTTTTACTCTTTTTTATTGAAAACTTTACCTAACTATACTATTTTCCTAACTTTTTTTTTGAACTTTTTTTTAATTCACGATGAACAACCATTTTTTTCCTGTTTTCATTTGCTATCCAAATGTAATATTTTATTAATATTACAAATTGAATTGTATATATTTTGCTGACACATATGTTAATCATATATTATGGTTATATATTATTAAATAGATTCCACTTATTTAATTAACATGTATTATTATTTTGTTTAGGATGTGAACTTATACATAATTTCTATATTTGGTATATTAAAAATATATAAACAATATATACAACATATCAATAGAATATTTACATTATATAAAATAGGATATTATAATGTGCTTAAGATATATTAATCGTATTTTATTTTTATAAGTTATAAACATAAAAAAATAACAAAATGAAAAAATAGCGGTCCCAATTAAGTATAGAGGGAATTTTTTTTTCTTTACTTTTTATTCAAAAAGTGGGAGAATTTATATATATATACTATATATATAAAAAAAATTACAATAAATTTAATATTTAATAGTTAATAATTTATGTATTGTGATCTCTACATAACTAAATAATACCTGCATAACTAATACATGCATAAATAAACCCTGCATAACTAAACCTACATAACTAATACCTGCATAACTAAACCCTGCATAACTAAACTCTGCATAACTAAACTCTGCATAACTAATACATGCATAAATAAACCCTGCATAGCTAATACCTGCATAACTCTAACCCATAACCAAACGGCCCTTAGTGCACTGTATCTTTCGGCAGATAAAGCCCTGCTCACCAAAGCAACTTGGAGATTCGCCGATCTCGGCGAGTTATTCTTCAATTGTGTCCCTATGAATTTGATTTAGTTGTTTTAACTTCTTCCCAATTCTTTGCAGAAATGGCTAGATGTAAAGTTGCAGGAAGAAGCAGGCCACCCCAAGGTAAAACAAAAGGGATTACAATCAACGAGGATACAACTGCATCCAGAAGCAAGGTTGCTAAACTTTCCACAACTGGTGGGAAAGGCAAAGGCAAAGCCAAGACCCTTGAATTATCAGATGCAAGCACTGACAGTGATGGCTTTTATAGAAATGACCCCAACTAATCTGAAAGCTAATGTGTGGGTTCTGATGAGGATGATTTGTTAATAGCATAGAGGGCTGAGCAGCGAACTAAAAAGCTAAATGATCCATCCATGGTCAGGACTTCGTAGCCTACCACTACTACAACTCCAGTTCCAGAGCAGGCAATGGTATTAGTGCCCCCAGTACAGGGTCCTCCGCCTAAGTCAATGAATCGAGTAAAGGCTGAGGGGCTGAGGACAATTCTGGAGGAAAAGCGTTTGTCCATGGAAGGGTTATAGACAGGAACCCAGAGATAATGGAATGCCTTAGATACCACAAGTTCCAAATCTTCACCAAGCCCCATGGACCTTATATTCCAAACTGGGTAAGAGAGTTTTATAGTGCATACAGTGCACTAATACCCCAGAAAAAGTAGCTAGCAGCAGCCTTCAAAGAAGTGGACGATGTGGTTGTTAGAGGAAGGAGGGTGAAGTGTGATAGTGGGGCAATCAACACAGTCTTGGGCATGTCCATGAATATTAGGGATCACTGCCAGCACTTGATCAGAACAGAAAAGCTGGATAAGATGAAAAAGTTGTTAGGCCCACTAATTTCATACGAGACTCCGAAGTGGTTGGGGGTAGGAGTTTTGATTGAAAAGAAAGAACTAAACATAGCCGCAAGTATTGATCACAAAATTTTGCAAACAAGCTCAGGGATCTTGGGATTCCAAGAAGGATGTGGAAGTGATGCCTACAACCTCTACTGATATCCGGAGGATCAAAGACGAGTACCTTAAGGATCAAGCAAAAAGGAAGAAGCCAGCATCAATGGAGTTAGTAAACACAAAAATATAAAACCAGACATAAGCTTGAAAGGAAATGAAGAACTTACATGGCTCAACTCAACTCAACTCAACTGATTTTAATATAAAGCAGTGTAAATAATTGCAGTATAAAGAAAAGCTTTAAAACATGGTTTTAAACTCTCTGAATTTAGAAATACAATAATTACTTTGTATGTATGCAAAGATACAATATGAACTCTATTTGTATATGAAAATACAAATATTTCTGATGTATTTAAAAATACAAAATACTTCTGTGGGAGTTTCTCTAACCGACAACCATCACTTAAGAGCTATCGTCATGATACAACATTTTGCCTCACGCTGCCAGGGCTGTCCTATACCTTGTCGGGGGTATAGAACCTAAACTACTAAGTGGATCCACTAGTCTATGCTAACAAGCACTAAGGAATCATCTAAAAAGTATAACCCATTTCTACCCATGGTGGATACATAATTTATGGGGGCTGTAAGTTGTCTGAACTCTCCCCCATATCGGTGCTCAATACTACTCCAAAAATATGATACTAGCTCTTATGTTTTAAAAAAACATTCTTCTTTCCGTGATTTGAGATAATTGCTCAAAAACTTAGCTCAAAGGCTATCTTGTAAATCAAAGTTTCCTCTCTTGATTAATTATGAAAGAATTTAGTCTTTACTTAAAAACTAGCTCAAAGGCTCTTTACTGAAAAACTAGCTCAAAGGCTCTGTACTGAAAAACTAGGTCAAAGGCTCTTTACTGAAAACTAGTTCAAAGGCTCTTTTGGAAATCAAAGTTTCCTTTCTTGCTTAAATGTGAAAACATTTAATCTTTGGAAATACATAGTCCCAATATACTCTTTTCAAAGAAATGAACTTCAATCTTTACTCTTTACTCAACTCAAAAATCAAGTCTTAAAACAAAGTTAAAACATTTGTTAAAGACTTTTGGAAGACTCTATGAGCTTTTCTTGACTACGCTCTTAACTTCTCTTAATTGATCCTTGAATTGAATTATGGATTCAAGGATTGTGATATGTGATAGGAAATATCTCATATTGTTTAGGAGTGTTTTTAGATAGTAAAACATGAGAAAAGATCAAGAAATCACTGTCTGGAAGCAACTCCGCGATGTGGAGATGCATTTAATTATTTGATCGCGAATTAAATTTTGTGGCAGAACGTTCCATGACCACTTCGCGACGCGGAGAAAATTTGTCAATTCTGAGGAGTTGCGGACCTGGTATCCAGATTTTGCCAACTTGTTCCTTCTTCGTTTTCTAACCCCAATTCACCTAAATTTGATTATTTTTCTCAAATCCTCTTTAGATTCAGATACCCAGCAAATGTACCAAAGAAACTAACTCAAAACAACTCTAAAATCGACCTTGAACTCTCAAGAACTTCTCAATCTCATCCAAAATTCAAGAAAGAAAGCAATTCAAGAATACAACTCATGAACATCAAAGTTTCAGTCTTTTAGGATGAAAATCATACTGAAATAAACATGTTTGGTGCGTGGGTGAACGAACCCAATGCTATGTGAACTCACATACCTCGTAGGGATCACCCCTTGATGAAATCCACGATCAAACCAGAATGTTCTTGACGAATCTTGCTTCTTCTCCTCTTTTCTACTTTTCTTTTCTCTTCTCTCAAAACCCTAACTCTTTTTGGAAAAAAGTAAACTGACTGAGTTTAGTTTAGACCCCAATTAAACTCCTAAAAATGAATTAAAATAATTGGGAAAGGAAAAGACTAAAATACCCTTCCAAAATCCTGATTATACTTTCCTTAATTGAACAACCCAACTTTAAATGGTCATATCTTACTCATACACACTCAAAATTGCGCAAACTCAGTGGCGTTGGAAAGATTATTCCAATATATTTCATACGATATCTGGAAACACACCTAACTCATCCTGAGCTAGGAGTTATGGTCATTTGAAGTGGACCAAAAATCCAACTTAACATACTTAACAAATTTTCCAGATTATTATATTCTTTCAAAAAATGACTATTTCCACTTTTTAACTTCTTTCTTGTTACGGGGTGTTACAATATCTCCCCCTTGGGAACATTTGTCTTAGAGTGAGCTTACTTTTAGTAGGCTAAGGGTGTAACATCTAACATTCAGTTCAAACACCCAACAAGCAATGCAATTACAACATGTTAACTTACGAATGAAAGAGTACTAAGAAGAGAATTAGTACCTTGGTCTTGAACTTCTCCGGTTTCAAAGAGATGTGGATACCTCTTCTTCATATCTTCCTCAGCTTCCCAAGTAGATTCCTCAATAAATTTGTTCTTCCAAAGGACTTGGACTAATACTACTTCCTTAGTCCTCAACTTGCGAACTTGGCGATCTAGAATCTAGACCGGAATCTCTTCATAAGATAAGCTATCCTTGATCCTAATATCTTCCGTTGGTATGATCAATGAAGGATCACCCATGTACTTTTTCAACATGGAGTTATGAAATACCGGATGAACCGCTGCTAAATCTTGTGGTAGCTCTAACTCATAAGCTACATTAACTAACCTTTTCGATATTCTGTAAGGGCCAATATACCGGTGTCTAAGCTTTCCCTTCTTACCAGATCTCATAACACTTTTCATGGGTGAAACTTTCAAGTATCCCTAATCATCTACTTCAAACTCTAACCCAATTCTCCTAACATTAGTGTAGTATTTGTGACGACTCTGCGCCATTTTCAACCTCTCTCGAATCACTTTCACCTTCTCCATAGCTTGATGAACTAAATCTGGTCCTATTAACCAAGCTTCACCAAATTCAAGCCATGTATTAGGAGATCTGCATCTTCTCCCATAAATAGCTTCATAAGGAGCAATTTGGATGCTAGACAGGTAACTATTATTGTAAGCAAACTCAATGAGAGGTAGGTGATCATCCCAATTACCCATGAAATCAATCACACAATCTACCTTGATACCTCAAAACACTATCTCCCCCTTGTTCAAAAGCCATCACTTTTTGCTTATGAACACTTGCTTTTAATCCAATCAATAAAGGATCTTAGTCTTTCTTCTCTTTTACTTCTGGCACTAATGATGATTCAACCCCCTTCATCACTACTTATCCTCCTTCTGTGGAATTCATTTGTCGAACTCCTAGTCATGTAAGTCTATGCACCTCTTTTGCTAACTCTTTCTTATCTTCCTCAAAATGGCTTGTACTACCCATAGACAACCTTCTCAAGGCATCATCAACAACATTAGCCTTACCTGGGTGATATAAAATACTCAAGTCATAATCCTTGAGTATTTCTAATAACCTCCTCTGTCATCATACTGAAGACTTTTTTTATCGGTGAACGCATCCACATGAACACAATAAAGATAATGGCACCATATTTTCAAAGAAAATACTACAGCAGCCAACTCTAGACCATGGGTTGGGTAATTCTTCTCACGAATATTCAACTGTCAGGAGGCATAAGATATAACTTTGCCTTTCTACATTAACACCCTACCCAAACCAACTCTGGACGCATCACAATATACGACAAAACCTTGAGTACCTTCTGGTAAGCTTAATAGCGGGGTTATAGTCAACCTCATTTTCAACACTTGAAAGCTTTTCTCACACGCTTCAGACCATTGAAACTTAATTGTTTTCTGAGTTAACTTGGTCAAAGGTGATGAAATAGACGAGAACCCTTCTACAAACCTTCTATAATAGCCAGCCAAACCCAAGAAACTCCTAATCTTAGTTGGAGACGTTGGTCTAGGTCAATTTTGCACTGTCTCTATTTTCTGAGTATCAAATTTAATTCCCTCTGCAGACACAATGTGGCCTAAGAATTCCACAGACTTAAGCCAAAATTCACACTTAGAGAACTTGGCATACAACTCTCTATCCTTTAGAGTTTGGAGAACTATTTAGTGATGACAAGCATAATCTTCCTCATTCCTCGAACAGATTAGTATGTCATCAATGAACACGATAACAAACATATCTAAATAAGGCTTGAATACTCTATTCATAAGGTCCATGAATGTTGCAGGCACATTAGTTAAACCAAACTACATGACCAGAAACTCATAGTGACCATAACGGGTCTTGAAAGTTCCCTTTGGAATATCACATTCCCTTATTCTTACCTAATGGTACCAAGATCTGAGGTCTATCCTGGGGAAACATGTGGCACCCTGAAGCTGATCGAAAAGATCATCTATTCTCGGAAGAGGATACTTGTTCTTGATGGTAACCTTGTTCAACCAACGGTAATCTATACACATCCTACGGAAACCATCCTTCTTCCTCACAAACAAAATCGGAGAACCCAAAGATGAGACACTTGGTCGAATAAAACCCTTATCTAGGAGATCTTTCAACTACTCGTTTAACTCTTTTAACTCTGTTGGTGCCATTCTATATGGAAGAATAGATATAGGACGAGTATCTGGAAGAAAGTCTATACCAAATTCTATCTCTCTCTTAGGAGGGACTCTGGGAAGATCATCTAGAAAAACTTCTGGAATCTATCTTACTACTGAAACTAACTGAATAGGAGGTATCTCAACACTAGAGTCATTAACTCAGACTAAGTGAGACACGCACCCCTTAGAAACTAACTTCCTTACCTTAAGGTACGAAATGAAACGACCCTTAGGCACTATTGAACTGATTTTCTAGTCTAAGACTGGCTCATTAAGAAACTGGAATTTGACAACTCGAGTTCTACATTCAACTGAGGGATAACAGGCATGAAGCCAATGCATACAAAAAATGACATCAAAATCTACCATGTCTAACTCAACTAGATCAGCCATGGTACTCTTGTGATTGAAAAAAATGGAACAATCACAATAGACTCTCTCTGCTAGAATAGACTCACCAACAGGTGTAGAAACACTGAAGGGTTCACTAAGTTGCTCAGGAAGAACTTCAAAATTTATCGTAACATACGAAGTTACAAAGGATAAACTCGCTCCAGGGTGTATCAAAGCATAAACATTAAAGTTAAAGACTTGGATTATACCAGTGACAACATCTGGCGAGTCCTCTTGCTCTTGGCGACTAGCAATAGCATATAGGCGGTTTCCTCGTCTGCCTGCCCCTGAAGTAGCTCCTTTAGATTCAACTCTGTCTGGTGGAGCAATTGAAGAAGACTGGGCTATATTTCCCCTGTTACCTTGCCGAGTCTTGTGGCACTATTTCGTGAAGTGACCCTCTTGTCCATACTTGACACAACCTGTGGAACCATCGCGAAATTTACCTGGGTGGGTTCTACCACATTTAGCACATGCAAGAGCCCAGTACCCTCTTTGTGCCAGACTACCCAGAGATTTGGGCGGGTCTAGCTATGAAATGTTTTGAATGCTGACTATTGTACTCACATTTGTTCCTTGGTGCAGGTGCTCTAGCAGATGACAGAGCAGGTCCCTTTTGCTTTTGTTGGAAAGAAGATCGGTTCACATTACTCTTTTGCTGCCCGGACTCATTCCCTGATAACTTAGCCTTCTTATTCTTAAACTCTTTTCTATCCTTCAGCTTTTCCTCTTTAACTTGTTGCACATGGATCATCAGCCTTGATATGTCCATTTCACCTATTAGAATGGCTGCCTTACCTTCCTTACTTGACAGACGAGACAGCCCCGCAACAAACTGACTCATCCTACTTCTCATATCCGCAATCATCTCCGAAGCATAACAGGAAAGTTGGGTAAACTTCACACTGTACTCATGAACACTCATAGATTCCTCCTTAAGAGTTAGGAATTCTCTTACCTTTGCTTCTCTTAGCTCACGGGGAAAGAAACGTCCTACAAAGGCATTCTTAAACATATCCTAGCTCATAATTGGTTATGTGTAAGCACGAGTTAGAAAAAAACTGTATAGAGATGAACACTATTGCACGATATGAGTATGAAAGAAATGAGATAGTTTCTAAATGTTGCAGCCTCCTAATTATAGATGTGGCGCGCTTCACACCGATAATTAGTACTCTGCATACATGGCTTCATAGACTCCCTAGGACTCATAAACTCTGTACTCTGATACAAAGTTTGTCACGCCTTGAGCCTACACCCTGGGCGGGACAGGCACTCAAGAACCATTGATGGCCCTAAATGAACCCTTGGCCTGACTTACTTATTCAGCGGAAGACTTTAAACATTTAGAAAAGAACTCAAATGCAAGATAACTCAACTGTCTCAAACTAAACTCATAATGTGTTAGAAATAAACATTTAACTTAGCCAAAGTGAAAACTCAAATCTGAACATAAGCCAATAACAAGGTAAAGACAAATGAACTAACTGACTGTCTATCTATGAAGCCTCTAATAACTGAGATGGATGTCATGACAAGACCCCGATCATCCTAACAACTGAAAACTACTAAAGCAATATAAATAGGGATCCTCCGTAAAGCAAGGACGCTCATCACAATATTCTGAATGCTCAACTGGATCGACGAAGTGCTGGATGTTGATCCTGGTTACATGTATCTGCATCATAATAAGATGCAGGCCAACTGGCATCAATACATTGAATGTACGAGCATGCGTGGGGATATATAAACCCAGACATAAGCTTGAAAGGAACTGAAGAACTTACCTAGCTCAACTCAACTAAACTGATTTCAATATAAAGCAGTGTAAATAAATGCAGTATAAAGAAATCCTTTAAAACAAGTCACGACCCGAATCTAGACCCCAGATGCGACACGACGTACTTGACCCCAAAAGTGTCTAATACAAGCCACTTAGCATTCATAGCATTCGATATATAAAGAAATAGTGCAGAATTTAAAACTTATTTAAACCCAACAATCGAAACTCATTTATAAAGTAGTGGAATACTAAAGTCTCACTTGGCCATCTTAGACAAAACTTTAACAAGATAGGGTCACGACCCTTTAAAATCAAAGTCTTAACAATAGTCTCAAAACATGAAAGAACTAGAAACAATAAAAGTCCTTGTACTCGATCTATGAGGACATACCAAAAGATGTCTGGGAGAACTCTAATCCAAGCTCCACTAGAGAGAATGCAATCACTTGCCGGAACCTACACTTGTAGTAAAAATAAGAGAAATATGGGTTAGAAGACAAAAATGTACTAAGTATGATGACCATGCAAAAACATGCTTAAAAAGGACATTTCGTTTGAAAGTCATGCTTTTATGCCATTTTAGTAAAACTTCATGAACATTGATAAAAGAGACATAATATAAGTCACAACCAACATACAAGTCACATTTTCACATTTGGTCAAAATCACATATAAACCATTACCTTCAACTTGAGCCTCCACCTCAAGTAACCCTCAAGCTACACCTTGTGTAATGTATGGATAGCGTCCCATACCACCACCCACACTAAGGTACTACCTTAAAGGTCACCAAAAGTGAACTTACCATTCATCCATTCTACCTTTCCACAATAAAGCTTTTAAGAGACATAAACATTAGATGAGTCGCATCATCACATTAAGACCAACATCTAAGACAACTCTAAGTCATACTTGTGCATTGTACGGGTAGCATCCCATACTACTACACACACTAAGTACTCCTTTGAACTCCCCCTAGACAAGGAACATTCATATACATTAAGTCATGATAAGGAAGTAACTCATAATACAATCTAAGTATAGCATGCATCTTTATATTTAAGCATATAAGCATTTAAGAGTCAACATTCTTCAATAAATTCATATAGAGGACTTTCATACATTAGTCATTAAGACTTAGAAAACTCACTATGACCTTCTCAATGCCTACTCGTGCAATGCATGGATCACATCCCATACTACCACCCAAACTTCATAGAACTTCTCGAGAAACCATAGTGCACATCTCACATGATGGGAATAAGCATTTAACGGACATAGACCATGCAAGCTAGACACGGAATCCGGTTTCATGTAACCCGACACCGTAGAAAGTGGTCAACTTGCCTAAGGAAGACAGGTAATATTAGCTCGGATTGAATTGAATCCACTGGCTAATATTCTATGTGGGCACATAGTGATGGGATATGAAGATGTTCATTGGAACCCTAGCCTAACGTTGGGAGAGTTTCCATCTCACCATATCCACTCGGTGCTTAGCCTACATTCCCATAGAGTCTCTCAATCACATTACAACATTATTCAAGAAGAGGATGCCCTAGACTATCAATTCACGATACTTCATTTATGATCACATTCATCAATATAAGAAAACGATGCCTTAACCTACCGATTCAAGAGATACAATACAATCAACATAACTTTAGAAGAAGCTCTTCACATTCTATTGATGTTTGTGTAATTAAGACACAACTTCCAATTCAAGTGTCTATGATCGTACAATAGTAAAGTAACCCAACCAAGTGTTGGGATCGCGTCCCAAGGGAGTGGGCTTGAAAATTAATAGAAAAATAAAATTTAGTTCTAATTAGTCATAGCTAAATTTTTTTTGAATACAAACATGTTAAATCTAAGGGGTGATGCAAGCGTCAATTATCAATGGGGGTTTCTCACAAGTAAACAAAAACAACAAAAATGCAAAGAGTACTAATCAAGGAGATGGGGTTCTTGGGATGTGATAGGAATACGGGATAAATTAAACTATTGGGTACATGCTTTTGATAATAAATCCATTGAATATTTGTGACTAGGCTAGACTATAGTGGGGGTAAATTCTCTCTTGAGCAACTTACCCCGAATCAACTCGGTTTCTCTCGAACACCGAGTTGCCGCATGAAGAACAGCCTCCACCGTAGTCCACTCACTCTTTCGAGCTGAGTATGTGGGAGAAGGACTAGGGTTCACTCTCTCGAGCTGAACCTCATGTCGACCCAATCCCACCGGCCATCAATTTAGTAGTCTTAGTTTTAAGATCTCTCTCTCGAGCAAGCCGAAAACACAAAGGTGAAATCGTATTTGCAACTACAATTTCATTAAGTTCCACCACAAGAACTTAACGAAATAACATCGAAACAACAAATAAATCATCAACAAGTGAAACCCAACAGATAATCTAACCCATATTCACAAAATCACTCCTTAGGAATTGGGTGTTTAGTTAGACATGTAAAAGAGATAGAAATTTATACCAATATGAGTTTGCATTCAAATGGGTATGAAGATTTTAGTCTCAAAACAAGCCAAGAGTGAAGAATCCAGAAGACCCAAGTCCAAATTCTTGGATTTAAAACCCTTTGAATCTTCAAGTTCTTCAAAACCCTCTCCAAACTTAGAACTCAAAATTCAATATTAAAATTATTATATTAAAAAATCTGATGATTAAGCTACAATTCTCAACGAGTATTTATAGTTTTCAAAAATCTGTTCTGCAGCGGATCATTCGACGCCATTAGTCTAGATCACTGATCAACTTGGCGATACGCCCTTTGGTAGGTTTCATCGCCGTCTTGCTCTATCCTTCAGCATCGTCGTGTTTTGGATTATTGGGCGACATAGTACTGCTTTGCGGAACTGCTCAGCGACACGCCGATTGCTCCTTTTCACTGTTGATTTGATCCTTTCCTTCAGGCTCAGCACACTGGAACAAAAGGCGAGGATAAGACCTTTGGCGACTCACCGAATGGGTTCTGCAATTCTCAGATCTTCATTTCTTCGTTCTTTCAGCTACCTTTGTTCCTTTTTGCTAAGTAGTGTCCATGCTTTCCCTCAAACTCCAAATATCTGAAACTTAAGGGTTTTCATTAAATATTAAGACAAAATATGCATATGAGGACACTAATTCTATCAAAATATAGCTCTAAATGGGTCCAATTTGTGGACTCATCAACACCCCCAACTTAAGCTTTTGTTTGTCCTTAAGTAAACTAAAGTTCAGTCATTTAAAAAGGGTGTCTCGAACAATGCTACACGAGACTCAATCATGAATGCACACAATAAGGCTCAATTTACTTATGCAAAGATCAAATGTGCACTCAAAGATTCAAGTTGCGACTCACCAATATCAAAGAATCTCATGTTCACAATACTTTCTTCAAATGCAAGTTCAAGCTCAACCAAAGTGCTCAAATGCCCTCACACAATGAATGATTCCATATTCACACACAATGGTTTGCAATTTAAAGATTCAGAATCATATGCAATGCTCACGCTCATAAAGATAAACACGATGCATACTTTCACCCATATGTTTACCCATATTTTTCAATCAACATTTATTTCAGCTCACTCAAGATCAAAAAGGTCTTTTCAAGGCTTGTAATGGGACTGAGTGCAAAGGTATGATCATTTAGGCTCAGTGACTTTCATCCTCATGAAATGTGGTGCTCACAACACTTCCTTTCCTAATCCTTCATCATTCTCTTTAGTTCTCATAAGTCATCCTATTATTCACTTTCCATGGATTGTTTGGAAATCCCATTTCTTTTGTACTTTATTCCACAACTTTCTTTTTCATTCTTTTTCTTTTTCTTTCTCTTTTCTCTCTTTTATTTTTTTTTATATAGAGGGGTTCCATTATTCTCAAAACCATTGGTAAGAGAGACTTTCTTACACTTCTTGATTTGCCTTCTCTTTTAACCACACCCCAATTTAGGCTCTTGGCCTAAGTTGGTTATTCAAACAAACCACAACTTCATAAGGATTATGGGTAATGGATAAAGAAAGGTTATGATTTCATCAAGTTTCTTCCAAAGAAAAGTAAGGCTCAAGGGGTGTTACAAAGAGGTTCACACATACTCACAAGGTAGGCCACAAAGAGGTATATGTCAAACTGGCTCACACTCTTAAAGTTGCCTAATATCATATCAAGAGATACCCTTACTTAGCCGATCGGACCAACGGGGCAAATTTTGGGATCTATCATGCATGTTTCAAAGTAAGCTCATCACACTAGGCATTGACACTACAGTCAAACATGACTCCACACTTTCGCTAGGGTGCAATTATCATCACAAGAGACTCAATTCGATACGAGGCTAGTCATAATGCGATGCAAACATTTCACATATTGTCTATACAATTTCATTTTGCCTCATCGTAGCCTCACATTCATGTTCGTTCGATCATGAGCACTATTTAAGTCATTGGTATTGATCGGAACCGAGACTTCAATTTTGCGAAAGAACAGCCACAAGAGAGGTGGCAAATTTTTTTGAAAGGGTCAAAATCATTTTGCAATTTAAAACAAAAGAGCCACAAGCTCAAACGTCCATAAAAACAGTATTAACACAACATTATAGCTCACAACCCAAATAGTCAAACAAAACACGATTCACAAATAGCACACAAAAGGTGAGCCTCACCCCACCACAATTAAAAAGCATTTGTCCTCAAATGCAAAGAATAGAATATCCAGAATTTAGAATAAAGAAAGAAAGAGAGGGAGGTAGAGAAAAATCATTCCTACACAGTCGCTCCATCTGTCTAGGTATCAGTGCCCGATGTGTCAGCCTGTAATTTGATAATGGCCCCCTGGAGCTTCTTTAGAAGATTCAGCGGCAACTAACTTACTAAGACTGTCCAAGTCATGAGCTGCTAAAAAGGAGTGGATAGGTGTGAAGAATCCACTTCTCCACGAGGGAATAGTGGGGTCTCGGGGATTGTTCTCTTGCTGGCACTAGGCTTCTTGCCCTCATTATACGTTTTGGGAGGATTTGTTACCTTTGAATTTTTCCTAAAAAAATTTTCTTTTGTTTGTCGGGGTGGCATATCTCTTCCAGCTACTTTCGATCTAGCCATTTTTGCAAAGCTTTGAGAAAAAGCTAGAAAGTATTCAGACAAAAGCAAGGCAGTTCAATTGCAGTCACTTCGCCGAACCAGTTGGCGAAGCATGCAACCACTTAGGTGGTTTGCTGAGTGCAGTGCATAGAGAATAGAAGGGTGTAGACAAAGGGCAAACCATAAGTCTTTCAGTGAGACGCCAAATGCATTCGACGACATCATGCTTCCCGCCAAAAGTTACAGAATTCAACAACACATTTAGCATTAAATTAAAGGTGATATGGGGATTTTAGGCGAACCGTCCAGTGGTTCGGCAAGCTTGACCCAGCTCGCCAAATGATTCAACGTGCCTGCTTTCGACCCAACTTCCCAAATTCAACCCGGCAACCCCCGAAAACAAAATTAAAGCATGCACAACTCAAATTAGGCTTAGACCCAATGACAATCATGCACAACCCACGATTTTTCATCCAATTTAAAGCGCAACCTTCAGGAATTATCTATTTAACTTAGTACGGGAAAAATTTGCGAACCTAACCATCGAACAAATGTTCTAATCGGACTGGAGAGGCCCAACGCACATCATCAAAGATTAACATATTGTAAATGAGTACGATTTTGATAAAATGAACACGGGGTTTGAAGTACCAACCTTTTATGCCGATCAAATGGATATTGAGATGCTAGGAAGCAATGTAATCCAACTCGCAGCACAATTTGATACTAAAAATACTCCATAAATGCAAGAAATGTAAAACTAGAGTGCATGTGTGAGTTTCAAAAGATGAAAAAGTGAGGGAAAGGGAATGAGTTTAAAATATTTAAACCTTTGTCTTGAAAAATCATCCAATTTTCGCCCATTCGGCGACATTAGTCCCGATAGCCGAACTATTCGGCGTCATGCCAAGTAGTCATTTACTTCGCCTAATTTTATAGAACCTCCAATTATTGTGGGTGAACAAATGGCGATGTCCGTTGGGATCGCCGAAATGATCGGCGATTCGCCAATAATTTCCTGTACTCACCGAGTTTTACAGACTCCAATGTAAATTTGTCTTGAATCTAACGATGGTCTGGTTCGTAGTTGCCGAACCCTTCGGCGATTTGCGGAATGGACCTGTAGCTCGCCATCCTGCACTTTTCGATCACTATTTTATTTATAAAGATATATTTATACTGTTTTAAGAGTCGCCACTTAATTTTTAAGGTAGAATTAAGAAAATTATTCATTTCCACAAGACTAAAACAGGGATCTAGTGAAAACTTGTAAAGGGGTTCGAGGTTCTTATTAACATTTCAGAAAGGGTTTGAAAGCACCCGAAATACCCGCTAACATGCGGTTATCCGATAATTAACTATTTGGCTAATTTTAAGAAAATATGCGTACTTAGTTTGGAGAAAATAACAACATAAGAATTAAAATCGTTTTAGGAGGGAAGGGAAAATATTATAAGGATAATACGTAAGAAAAAAAATATTTCAAAGTAATTGAAGTAACACAATAAGTACTTATACAATCTTCAGAAAAATACAAGTAACTATTTCAAAATGGTTATATTTTGGGGAGTTGAATTTTGGAAACCTTAAAATTAAACAAAAATAAATGTAACAATCATGTAAGAGCAATTAAATAACAAAGAAGAGAAGATATGGGGCCCAAGTCTGGTTTCTGGCCGCCTGGGCTGGCACTTGGGCCTATTTTCATTTTGAGCCTTTAGCCTATTTGTACCTGTCCGAACGACTAGCCAATAGGCTAAAATACTTTCTTTGGGCTTTTGGCCCAATTCTTGCCACCTTTTGTACCTGTCCTAATATCTAACAAATAATAATAAAAAAATAAATGGGCTTTTGACCCAATTACAATACAACACAAAAACTGAAATTTAGGGGTGGGGTTTTGGGCCCAATTTTGCCTTAATACACAACAAATACACTTAGTGTATATTGATGTGTATCCTTGTATATCGGCTCCAATTCCAACTCCCGGGGTTTGCATTTTTAGTTTTTCGGCCTTTTGCTTTCAACTGGACCGTTCGTCTGCTCTATTGCTGGTAATTGAGGGTTGACTCGAGAAAGAGAATGAACTTGGGCCTCCGAGGCCCATTCGGAATGAAAAGAGGAAAGTAGTAGAATTGAAAGAACTCACCTGAAGCCACATGAAAGTAAAGAGAAATAAATTAGCATCTATTAATAAATAATGAAACTTTACCAATGAAGCTTGATCAAATCAACAAAAACAAACCAAAGAAATCAAACAAAATGATGGCATAATACCCAATATATTAACAACAACTTATTAACCATGTAACACATATCTATGCTTCTAAATCAAAAGCTGGTTGGCTAAAATCTCCTCTCAGGCGTAAATGAGTTACTGGAAAACAAAGATTTGACAAATTCCATCACTTGAAAGACATGAAACACTTTAAGGGAAACAATAACTACTAATCTAATTTGAACTTGAGAGCATATCTTTCCAGATAACACAACAAACCATAGATTATGGAGAAGAACACTAATGGACGATTACTACATTTATCAAAATTTCCAGACTTGACTTATAGATGACATTAAAATAGACTTATCTTTTGGAGTGTCTCGAAGAGGTTTATAGAGCAACAAAATCACATTTTATAAGCTCAATAGCAAATGATAGACACTTTTTAAACCAAAACCTTAAGCAAAATGAGGTCATAAAAAAGGGCTCAAACAGATCATCATAGGCAGTAAGACAACAGTAAGATATAAGAAAACTATTGGAACAAAATGCCACTACACTACATACTATTTGCCATAGCAATTAATCTCAAAACCTGTAGTCTTATATGAATAACAATCTTAATAGCAACAAACTTAATATAGAACACATGATATTGAAAACATATTAGGCACGAGAATCAAGGATAGACGATCATTCGATTTGAAACAACATGAAAGCTAAGCTTAAGCAGTTACAAATCCAAACTTCATACATTTAGTTAAGACAATAAAGATATGACCAGTTAGGAGTCCAAACGGTGAAGAAAATAGACTGGAAAACTTATATTCCAACCGAACAGAATCTCAACCAAGAGTATTAAAGTGAAAATAAAAAGAAACAAAAACAAACGCTTGACTATAGCCAAGGAAAACAAAACAGAGACATGTTCATCCCATAACGATTGGAATCGAAATAAATCGTGAATGGAGGAACTATCACCTTCTTTCGGGCAGCCGAACTGAGACCAAACGAGTTGACAGAGAAATTTTCACCACACAAAACTCCAACAGACAGCAACAGAGTGAAACCCAAAGCTAAAAATCCCAAGTTCTTATCGCTAAGAGCCTATTTCTATGTATTTTGATCAATTGAAACAATGTATGTCTAGTAATTTTTTCTATATCTTTGTTCCTAATTTCAATAGTTTTCAACTTCTACTTTTTCTTCTATGAAAATTTTTCCCGACTTTTCCAAACCTTTTTCCGAATTTTCCTCCAACCTTTTTTCTTCTCAACTCTTTTTTCCCAGGGATACTAGGCTGATTTGAGGGTGAAAATGGAATGGAAATTGGGCCAATTCAAAATTGAAATTTCAAAATCCTTAAAGGATAAGGAATAAAAAACCAGCTGGAATAGTACGAAATTCATTAATTTGTAACGAATTGCAACGGCTAAGCAACAAGAGCCATCCAATTTCGATGCTAGGACGAGAGAGGCAATGAGATCACTCCACCTGGCACTGCTCACGTACGGATTGTCGAGGGAGCGAGGAAGACGACGAGAAAATAGTACTGGGTACGCGATTCGCTCTCACGCCGTATGTTTGCCGTGTTCTCCGTGAATTTTGACGTCGTGTGATTGTGAGCTGCTGTCGTTGATGTTTGAAAGCTGTTGTTAATGTTGTAAAGAATTGTTGGTGGGGTCTTTGGAATTGTTGTGTATTGTATGAATGTGGGTTGGATTAAGTGAGAAAGAATTGGGCTTCTAAAATGTTGAATTGGGCTTCTAGTGGGTTGAGTTGCATGCTGGAAATTGCAAAAAACAAAAAGGCCCAAATTTTGGTCCTTTAGTGGGGTTTAGGAGATTTGGCCAATAACTAAATAAGATGAATTAATATAAATTAATTAACGAGCTTCTTAATATTTACGAAATAAAATAATTAACTTACTTATAAACTAATTTACTCAAAAATGTAAATTGTTGATTAACTAAACTAAAACCAAATATTCAAATAAAATTAAAACTTTTTTGAGGTGATTTTCGAATATTCATAAAATGTATAATAAATATGTTATTTTTTAATTTTTTTTTATAAAAATGACAAAATTACTTAAAATGACTTGAAAAAATATTTTGAATTTCATAAATTCAACTATTCCATATCGTTTGGAATCTAGGAATCTCGATGATTAATTTATATTGTTGAAGTCCAAAATTGGGTGTCAACAACTGTCCCTCATTTGACTTGGGATGAAATAAATTCGAGGCAAATGAAATTGACGAATCCAATTTTGACCGACCATATCTTCATCTCATAGAAAATAGTCTTCGTACGAATTTTAGAAATTATGACTGAACCCATGGTAATGGGTTTCCAACATATCTCAGGATATATGAGAATTTAGGCCACTTGTAGTTCGATATGCTTGATTTGAAGCATGATTTTGAAAGAATTCAAAAGCTATCCCGATATCGAATTATGAGGAGACCGAAATGCTCGAGAATAAGTTTTAAAAGAGAATGTTGGAATACAACCGAGTTTTCAACAGTGATCCCGCCTACATATCCCTCAACCTAGGGAATCAGGCTGCTTGTAGTTCGACTCTATCGGTTGAAAAGGAAATCTATTATGCAAGATAACCTTTGGCTCTAGAGGAGTGACAAATAAGTCGAGTATGAAAAAGAGGCTTGCAACCTCTTAGCCATGAATGCGGAGCTCTTCACATCCATGATTAAGAACTTACACGGACATAATTTCCAAAGCTCTTGTGTATTGCCACTCGGATTGGAAATTTGCTTCCGATAAAAAAATAAAAAAATTGGATGCGAAACTGAAACTGATAAACCCATAGAAAAATCCACATGCCTTCTGATAGGGGTGTGGTTTGATTGTGGTGGAAATCGCTCCTCAGCTCGCGTCCTAAGAGTTTGATACTCCTTTCCGGACTAGGTCCCAGTTCGCTGCTAATAAAAAGTTCCACGTTGTGATGCATCCTTTTTGATGTCGTCCGCACCTGTGCAATGTGCAGGTAGCATCCCATACTACTACTCACACCAAGTATTCCTTTGAATTCACACTAGACAAGACACATTCATATACAATAGACAAGACAAGGAAGTAGCTCATAATACAATCAAAGTATAGCATGCATCTTTACATCTAAGAATTCAAGCCAACATTCTTCATTAGGTTCATTTAGGATACATTCATGCATTTAGAGGACTTTCACACATTTAGTCATTAAGACTTAGATAACTCACTATAGCCCCTTCAAAGCCTACTCGTGCAATGTACAGATAGCATCCCATACTACTACCTACACTTTGTAGTACCTATCAAGTTACTAGAGTGCACATCTCACAAGATGGGAATAAGCATTTAACCGACATAGACCACGCAAGCTAGACATGGAATCCGATGTACTATCCCACATCGTAAGGGTTGATCTCCTTCCCGAAGGAAGACCAGTTCATCTAGCTTAGGTGGATCCATTAGCTAGGACCTATGTGAGCACATAGTTATGGAATATGAAAGATGTTCATTGAGATCCAACCGAATGTTTGGAGAACCTCTATCTAACCATATCCGCTCGGTGCTTAGTGTACATTCCCATAGAGTAGTTTCATTTCAATAGTGTACTAGGGAGGGCCAGCAACATTAGGCCTACCGTCCGAAAGTACTTTCCCAAGAAAGGGCCACCGACAATAGGCCTACTGTTTCAAGGTACTTTAAGGATAATTCTTGACTTCCTTAGAGAGAGCTACCATCTATAGGTGTACCATATCTTAGTCCATCATTTCACATAAGAAGGAGGCCACCACCATTAGGTCTACCGCTTCAAGGTTTAACACACACAAGGAAAGGCCAGCAACATTAGGTCTACCAACCAAAGGTGTTACATTCACATTAGCATCTAGACTCCTCATGAAAGGCCACTAACATTAAGTCTGTCAATCCAATGTTAAGCCTAGAATACTTCATTAGACATTTATAGAAAGGCTACCAACATTAGGTCTACCAATCTAAGGCATTAATACATTAAATCAAGATACATTCATCATTCAAGAGGAGGATGCCTAAGCCTACCAAATCAAGAGATCACATTCAATATAGTTTTCATTGGTCAAGGAGAGGGCAACTAAGCCTACCAATTCAAGATACTTCATTCATGATCACATTCATCAATACAAAGGATGCATTAGCCTACCAATTCAACATATCACACTCATCATTATAGAACACTTCACAATACATCATCTTCATTCATGAGTGTTAAGAGAGAATATATTATTAATCACAACACGTTCACATTCTATACAAGATCATCATTCCATCATTGAAATCACAAGGATATTATTCACATTATACATTCACAATTACAA
Source organism: Solanum acaule (assembly GCA_036250505.1). Lineage (NCBI taxonomy): Eukaryota > Viridiplantae > Streptophyta > Magnoliopsida > Solanales > Solanaceae > Solanum > Solanum acaule. The sequence continues at coordinate 3,242 of JAJOOR010014175.1, read as the reverse complement.
CATTATGATAATACTTCAATTCCTCACAATATTCCTTCAAGGGCATGATCACAATGTACATAGTAAGTAAACACTTCCACCTTTCAAGTGGATCAACAATTCAAGTACAATTCTACTTCAACAGGCAATTAGGTCAAATTTGCCCTTTAAAGGCTATGTTACAAATCCTCAATTCACCAATAATTCACCATAATTAGACCTATATAATGCTAAAAATCAACAATCTAAATCAATCTACACATAAATCCATTATCATTCATTCTTAATCATCAAACCCACTTTATAAGTCACAATTTAAGAATTGAGTGAAATCATGGGTTCATAGAGTTTTTCATCTTAAATCATCAATTAAACATCACTATAATCATAGTTTATCATTTGAAAATGTTTGATGCAAGAACCCATGAGATTGAGTGAAACTTAGGGTTTTTGTGTAACTTGAAAACCTTGAAAACTTCTTTGAAATTGATTCTTGGGTGAAAGCTAACCCTAGATGAAGGATCACCATACCTTATACTTGAAGAATCCCACGAAATTGAAGTAGAAACACCTTGAAATCCACCACCCTAGCTTGAACTTGACCTTGATCTCCAATGGAGTCTCTAGAGAGAACTTTTTAGGAGGGAAGGGTTTTGATTTGAGAGATGAAATCTAAATGTGTTTTAATGTTTTAATACTCTTAAAATACCTAAAAAAAACACTTAAAATAACTGTCCACACATTAATTGGTACTTGGGGTGAATTTATCAACTCACCCCTAAGTTGGTCATGTCCCTTTATAGTAAACCAGGTCTCATTCATGAGACCCCATCCACGGACCGTGGATGGGTTGACGGACTGTACTGGTCTTCCATCAATGGTGGTTGTGGCTTGGTTTGGGGCCCCTTGACCTATGGAGGCCATCCACGGGGCGTGGACCCCCTTCCGTAGGTCACCCCACATTGGCCAACTTTCATGATTTAAAGCAGCCTTGGGGTTAGACTTAGGGTCCTCCTCAAGGACCCTTAGGGTGGTCCTTAGGTAGTCGTACCTTGATGTTTAACCCCTAAACACCTCAACCATGCATCAAGACAACATTAAACCACATCAAACCTCATGACAACCACAAACACACACACGTTAGGCTCTAGTTTCACTAGTTCGTTTTTAGGGTCGTTACAGCACATCACCTAGGCGACATCGGCAGACTTTTGCAAACGTCAAGCAAGCATTATTAGCCGAGCTCACTCACAATGGTATGCCCCTACGTGATATTGGCAGACCCTTTCACATATGAGACAAGCGGCATCGGTCGAGGCCCACATAGAATGTTTGGTCAAGGCTCACGCACAATGGCAGGTCGAGGCCCAAGAACCTTTGCTCACACACAGTGGTAGGCCCCTATGCATATTTCCAAGGAGACATCGATAGGTCCCTTCACGCATCGCCAGGCCCTTGTCTTTGGTGGTGTTTTTATATTTTTTGTTAAAAATTTTCCTATTTATTTGATTATTTTACTAAGAAAATTGGGTAAATAAATGTTATTTTTTAAAATTTACTATTTTTTATCTTGAAAGTCATTTGGCAAGTGAAAGCATGTTTGATCGTTTTTTATATTTTTGTGATTTTTTTACTAATTTATTTTATTACTTTACAAAAAAAAATTGAGTAAAATTATTTTTTTTTAAAACTATTATTTTTTATATTTTAAAAACATTTGTACAAGTAAAAATGTGTTTGGTCGTGTTTTTATATTTTTTTCTATTTATTTTATTATTTTACGGAAAAATTTGCGTATATAAAAATTAGTTATTTGTTTGTGAAAACATATCATTTTTTATGTTTTAAAGTCATTTTTCAGTGAAAGTGTATTTGGTCGCGTTTTTATATTTTTTATTTATTTTTTTTACTATTTATTAAATTTTTTACATAAATTTTTAGGTAGATAAAATGTATTTTTCTTTTAAACTATTATTTTTTATATTTAAAAGTCATTTCTGCATGACAAAGTATGTCTGGTCATGTTTTTATTTTTTATATTTGAAAGTAATTTGAGCAAGTAAAAGTGTTTGGTCGTGTTTTTATATTTTATTTTAATTTGTTTCCTATTTATTCAATTATTTTACGGAAAAATTTGGGCATATAAAAATTAATTTTTTTCTTGAAATTACTTTTTATATTGGAAAGTCATTTGTGAAAAAAAAAGTGTGTTTGGCCATATTTTAATATTTATTTTGATTGTTTTTCTTATTAATAGTTTATTACAAAAGAATTAGGGTATATAGAAGTTATATTTTTTAAAAATATTATTTTTAATATTTGAAAGTCAATTGTGGAAGTGAAAGCGGGTTTGATTGTGTTTTTATATTTTTTTTACTTTTCTCCATTTTTTTTTTATGATTTTACGAAAAAGTTGAAATTTATAAAAATTAAACTATTTCATAAAAACTAAGTTTTAATAATTGAAAGTCATTTGTGCAAGTGAAAGTGTGTTTGGTCCTGTTTATATATTTTATTAAATTTTCCTATTTATTTGATTATTTTACTAAAAATTTTGGGTATATAAACATTAATTTTTTTTCGAAAACTATTAGTTTTTATATTAAAAGTGATTTATGCAAGTAAAAGTGTGTTTGGTCGTATTTTTGTCGACTATTATTTTTTATATTTAAAAGTCATTTGTGCAAGCCAATGTATGGTTGTACCTTAGCACGTGTAAATCATGATTCTCTTGAAAATTGATGTTTACTTTTGCCACTTGATTTTTTATAAGAATATATAAGGGAGGTAGAGGTGTTGGTGGCACATTGAGGCGACTGCTGCAGAGTAACATTTAGGGCCCAACGGGCATGTCGAGGTGCAATATGGGTGCATGGTGATGCCGCCAAGCACCTAAAAGAACATGTCAATGACTGCTCGTTGATCCGTCGTACAACACCTGTTGCGACATTTCTCATAGAGGTTTTTAGGCTATTTATGTTGAACGACGTTGCTTTTGATCATGTGGTGAGTGGTAGATGTTGATATCACTACAAGCACTAGGCGTTGTACACATGGGGCAAGGCAATGTATGGTCAAGCATTGACGATCGATGTGGGTGGTGCCTGTGCAGGGACCTTGGTTGACTTTTTTACCTCTCGTGGGATTAACTCCCCCCTTGGGTGGGTTCATGCCTAGCAATAATTGATTTGACCTTAAAACATTGACATGGACATCGATGTGCGACATCTAATGCCAGGCATCGGGGCGGGTGTTGGGCGTGC
>JAJOOR010014174.1:0-39699 GCA_036250505.1 Solanum acaule | reverse complement strand
CGCTGTGTGTTTTTAAAGTTGTTTTAAGAAGTTTAAATGTGTGGATGTAAATAAGTTTTTTTTTATTCCGCACTATTTTCATTATTGAATGCAATGAATGACTATGTGGCTCGTATAAGACCCCTTCTGGGTCGAGTACGCCTTGTTACGACTTGGGGGTGCTCCCGGGTCGTGACAGTCTCTCTATTTATAGCCAACAAAGGATAAAGGTCACAACTCTTTCAAATAAAGACAATCTTTCAGAAATATCACAACCCTTTGGAAAGACACAACCTTTCAAATGGTCACAACCCTTTAGAAAAGACACAACATGTCATAAAGGTCACAACCCTTTAGAAAAGACACAACCTTTCAAACGGTCACAACGCTTTAGAAAGGACACAACCTTACATAAAGGCCACAACCATTTAGAAAAGTCACGACCCTTTATTTCTGATTCACACCTTTAAAAACCAACAATCCCACACATGAATAGGGAATGACTATTGTTAAAAAAAATATGCATGATGAACTGTGTGATTCGTAAGTAAGTATTGATTGCGTCTGGATAAGTGGGTTTCCCTTTGAACTTTCCATAGTAAACATATATCAGATATACTCAGTCACTCGATAGATTTGATATCTTTGAACCATCGAGATTTGGTGTTTACCTAGACAACATAAGTCACACAATCAACCCTTGAACTATTTTTGGTTCTCATTGTTTTGTTAGTTTCAGCCATGAACATGTCTTGGTTTATAAGTGCATAGAGAACTGGCCTTACCAGATTCTCCTTGAAGCTGCTTACACTTCACACTTACATATGTGATTTCTAAATGTGTTATCTTGTAGATACACCATTTGATATACTCTGTATCAAACTTAGAAACCATTAAAAAGTCTTAATGCCTTTATCCTCATTACTGAACATTGTCTTATCATGAGAATGGACTATAAAAGATATTTTGACAATGTTGAACCATCATTAATGACTTTATTTGATCTCGTTGAACCGAGATCAAGGGATCTCCGGTGTTCTAGGTAGAGTTACCGCCACAATGACTTGTCCTCGGCCGTAGTCCCATTCCCTTTGATAATCTATCAACTCCCTCTCTAGTTAGGCCTTTTTAAGTGGATTCGACACATTATCCTTTGACTTTACATAGTCAATTATGATAATTCCACTAGAGAGTAGTTCTCTAACGATATTACATCTACATCATATATGACGAGAATTTTTGTTATACATCATATTCCATGCCCTACCCATTGCAAATTAACTCTCATAATGTATGCATACTTGAGGTAAAGGTTTGGCAAAAAAATCTTACAAGAAATTTCGGAGTCATTCAACTTTATCACCGACCTTATCTAGAGTGATAAACTCAGATTTCATAGTAGAGCGACCGATACATTTTTGTTTGGAATATTTCCAAGAGAGTGCTCCTCCACCAAGAGTAAATACATATCCACTCATGGATTTTACGTCATTTGACCTGGTGATTCAATTTGCATCACTATATTCTTTTAGTACTATTGAATATTAGTTATATTGCAAAACATAGTTTTTTAAGTATGTTTTAAATACTCTAAAAATCTTTTCATTATTATCCAATAAGTTTGATTGAGATTACTCGTGAACCAACACAATTTACTAACAGCGCATGCTATATCTGATCGCGTACACTTCATGATATGTATCATACTTGTCAATACTCTAGCATAATCCAATTGTGAGTCACTAACACCTTCATTCTTTTGAAGTACAAAGCTCAACTTAATTGGAGTATTGACAATATTGAAATCCAAATACTTGAACTTGTCAAGTACCTTTTCAATCACATCAGCAACTTCAATGTCTTTCATATTGAAGTTACTTTCTAGCATATGCTTAATAGCATTTATGTCAGAAATGACTCTTTTGATGATTAACATGTCATCAACATAAAAACAAACAATGACCTTGTGATTTGGAGTGTCTTTAATGTAAAAATATTTATCACATTCATCATTAATCTTGAATTCATTTGCCAACATAGTTTGCTTAAACTTCGCATGTCATTATTTAGGCGCTTATTTTTAGTCCGTAAAGTGACTAAAAAGTTTACACACTTTCTTTTCTTTAGCAGGAACCACAAAGCCCTCAAGTTGTTCCATGTAAATTTCTTCCTCCAATTCTCCATTTCAGAAAGTTGCTTTGCTTTTGTCAATAGTTCCATCAATTATTTTTTCCTTTTGTAGATCCACTTTGACCCAAAGATTTATTTCCTGGAGGAAGATCAACCAACTCTAAGTATGGTTGCTCAAGATTAAATTTATCTTACTATTGACAACATCTTTCTAAAAAGGAGGGGTCCACAAAAGACATAGCTTCATTGAATATATGGATTCATTTTCAAGAAGAAATGTTACAAAATCAAACCTGAAGGAAGTAATTTATCCTTTGACATTTATTACGCCTCTGAATCTCTTTATTAAATACATTTTTCTTTGGTTCTTTCCAAGGTCGTTTAGACCCTTCACTTGACTATCCAATGGTTCGGACTTATGAACCATAAATGGATATGCTTTACTATTTGTAGCATATCCAATGAACATATAATCCACCGTCTTAGGTCCTATTTTTACCCTTTTGGGAATAGTTTCCTCATTTTCATTTCTCATATGGAATAGACTGTATTGAAAATTATTAGATCAGTATCTTTCAAAAGTTATTGCTTGTATATACTTTAAGGGTTGACAAATAATTATATATCCTTATACAACAAAGCCTGAACAAACAAAACTTTTTGTTGCTCCCTTTCTTAACAAACACATATTTTTTATTTGTTGCTCCCTTTAATAACAAACAAAACTTTTTTGTTTCTCTCTTTCTGAACAAAGTTTTTATTGTTCTCTTTTGCTATAATGATAGCATCTCCCCAGAAATTTTTTAGTAACTGAACTTATAAGTAGGATATTCAACATTTCCTTCAACGTTCAGTTTTATAGAAGTAGATGGATCGTTGTAGCCGATAATTAACTGCTAATAAACAAATATACAAACATTATGAGTTTTGTCATCTATATTATACTGTTACATGTATAGGGTTTGACCAAATGATAGCAAACACTTTCACTAGAAAACAAAGTAAAGCTTAATGTTGACCAAACAACATGATCTGAACTTACGTGTTTGGGTCCAACAATCTCAAATTGGACTTTGGACTATCATCACATATATACATAGCATATGCATAATCATAAACAAGGATTGTGTCATTGCCTTTAGAAAATTGCACCACTTTAGTCAGCTGCACCCCTGATGCAGCCAAATCAGTTGGATTATTTCAACCATTTGTATTAAGTTATAGCTTGTTTGTTAATATGGATTGATTATATTATATTTCGTTATACTATTATATTTAAACAATTTAGTTAATATTCTCATATAAAATTTACACATGAAGAATTCTTAATCTTGAATCAAACAAAGAAAGATGTACATGTAATTATCTATTAAAAATAAATATGATTTTTTCAAGTGTACCCCATGAAATTGACAACGATACATTATCCATCTTAAAGAAGACATATGTTAATCAATATTTCTACATTATGAAATACATTTTTTATTCGAAAACAACATCTTGATATGTATGTGGATATAAGAAGGAGGAGACTGTAGTTTCTTAAAAATAAGACACGAACTTTAAGATATGAAACATTTACAAACATAATCAATGTTACTTATGTTTACATAAAAACTATATGTAATTGTAGCCAACAATTTCATTAGATTGAGGTGAGTATGTGCAGTAATTTGATGGATGATTCCATTTTCCAAATATATTTTTGCAAAAGAAGATTCATATTCTCCGCATCTACCACTTCTAATCGTGATAATCTTTTTATCCAACTGATTTTTCAACTTCAGTTTTATATTGCCTATTCATTCAAAGTTCAAATAAAAAAGTTTCTCTTCCTAGTTTTTAAATCTAGAAAAAAGGAGATAAAATGTGTTTAGGGTAACGATATTTCTTTACAAGGATTTTTATTCAATCATTTTATTTTTTTAAGAAATAAGAAATTCTTGACTTGGTTGGTACCAACATACTTAGGAGTATGTTTAAGAAAAAACAAAATTGTGAAACTATTTGGCAAGACAGACCAATTTTCTTCTGACCTATAGACTTCTTTTGGTACCTCGTTATATATTTATGTCATACTTGAGAAATTTTCTTGCGTAAAATTAAGGGTAAAATAAATTTAATCACATTGTTTCATGTGCATTGTGTGGTGAGCTTTAGATATAAAACTTAATTGTATGACTTTGTTGATCTAGAACTTTGCCAGAATGTTGGTTGAGATGATATTTTGAGCAACATTTATCTTGGGAAAAGAGTATAGGCTTTCTTTAATCCGATTGTATCTTTAAAACCTACCAAATGGCATTTTATCCATATAACTTCCATTTCGAGCTCGAAACTTTTTTATTTGAATAACCACACCTTATCATATATTCTTTTGAGTGCATAAATGCTCTATCTATTGGTCTCACCTCCTTGAGTGCACTATAAATTATTTATATAGTGCCAAAAATGTAAGTTGGGTAAGAGAGTGAAAAGGTCAAATATGTGAAAGTTTGAAAAATACACCGACAAAGAAAAGCTAGAATGAAAATAATGAAAAGAAAGTTCAGCAAAAAGGAAGGAAAATGAGAAGAAAGAAATAGAAGAAATAAATGAGGAGAAGCTTCCAAGAAAACAAATGTCAAATGCGAAAATGAAAAACATTTGAGAGCATAGTGCAATTTTTAAGGAGAAAATAGTCACTTTATCCCAAATGAATATCTTACATTTCACTAAGTCCACATTATAAAACAATGACAAGTCCTATTTGATAGCATTTTTGGTGTTCTCACATCAGTGGATACTTACATGAGGACCAAGCATTTGGTATCTCAATCTCATGCATTGAACATCTTTCTGACTGTGAGTGACTTTTAAAATGTTCTATGATTTAAATTATTCTATAGTGTGTGAAGAAGGACTTTATTTCTTGTAAGAGCACTTTAAACATGAGGATACAAATAGTTCTAATTTCTTAATTGATTCAAGATGAACAGATATTATAAATGCTTAAGTATGTTTGAGGTACCATTTGAAACTATAGGGATTACTCAGAGTTGACCTCATATTTGTCTGAAAGTAGTTGAATGTGGTTCATATGCATAATACTAGTTGTTCATACCAACTACAGTCAAGACATTGTCAACCATGAACTGATTCATTTCACAAAAGATGTCTTTTGTAAAAAATCAAGAAAATGAAAAACAAATTTTAATTTATTGAACTACGTTTGACCCGATTCTTGTTATGGCAAGATACATAGGCAGTCCGACAATATCCCTCGGTCTCACCCAAAAAAGGTTTTATATCCTGGAGAGATCAAAGTTGTGGTAGTTTTAAAAAAAAATAAAGATAGATTAAAGAGAGCTTCAAAGTTCCTCAGTTTAAAAAATTGGGGCATATTTTATTTGTTATAAAAAGTAAAATAAAAAGAAAATCACTCTCATTTCTAAGGAACAAACACCCTAGTTGCATTTTGACGTTAGAGAACAAATACCCTAGATACTTTAATTTTATTACTTTCTGCTAGGATAAGCACTTCCTAGTCTGAAACATTACTTTTTTACTTTCTCGTAGGATAAGTACACTTCCTAGTCTGTAACCGTTATTTTTTATTTTCTCCTCGGATAAATACTTCCTATTCTGAGACGTTATTTTGTACTTTCTACTAGGATAAACACTTCCTAGTCTGAGACGATTATTTTTATTTTCTCCAAGGATAAACACTTCCTAGTCTGAGATAGTACTTTTCATTTTCTCCTAGAATAAACACTTCCTAGTCTGAAACCATTATTTTTTATTTTCTCCTATGATAAACACTTCCTAGTCTGAGAAATTTATTTTTATTTTCTTCTAGCATAAACACTTGCTAGTCTGAGAGGTTATTTTTTATTTTATCCTATGATAAGCAACTTCCTAGTCTGAGACGTTAATTTTTATTTTCTCCTAGACTAGATACTTCCTAGTCTGAGACGTTTTTTTTTTTAGTCTAGGATATATGATGAACACTTCATAGTCTAAGACTTTTTCATTTTCCTCTAGAATAAAGACTTCCTAGTCAGAGACAGTTATTTTTAATCTTCTCCTAGGATAAACACTTTCTAGTGTGAGACCGTTATTTTTTATTTACTCCTAAGATAAACACTTCCTAGTATGAGACTTTTATTTTTATTTTCTACTAGGATAAACACTTCCTAGTAAGAGATATTAATTTATTTTATCCTAGCATAACCACTTTCTAGTCTGAGATTTTATTATTTATTTTGTCCTAGGTTAAACATTTCCTAGTCTTAGACCATTATTTTTCATTTCTTCTAGGATAAATATCTCCTATTCTGAGACCGTTATTTTTCATTTTCTCCTAGGATAAACACTTCCTAGTATGAGACCTTTATTTTTTTTATTCAAAGACGTGGCTACGCAACTTGACCAAATAAATTTTTAATTACTAACTTTCATTACTTCAAACCAAGACGTGTTAGTACAAAAATACTAGGCTTTATGAATTCGCGATAAGAAGACAACTATGCCTCTAAGGCAGTGTACATCAAGACCAAGAATGTGGTGACGCATCTAGGTTGAGACCAATAAAAGTGCAATAATTAAAAATACGAGCAAAAAATGTCATGTAGACCCAATTTATCAAAAATAGTTTAAAATAAGTAAAATTCAATAAAGGCGACCATGGTAAATCCACGGGACCTGAGGGGTGCTTAATACCTTCCCCCGGTCAATAGGATTCTTTACCCGAATATCTAGTTCACAGACCATAATACATAGTCATTTAATTTTATTAGGGATTAAAAAAGAAAATGTGACTTGGAACACTATAACTCTATTCTAAGTGGAGATTTTAGAGAAATAATAAAATCCCTAATCAATATTGTCACTTAAATTAGAAAAACCCTTTTACCAGTCGACAAAGGGGTGTGACAATATCATGCAAAAATAATACAATTAAATATTAAAGACATGGGGTAAATGTTATCTCGAATTAGCACTTCTGACAATACCTAATAACGCCAACACGTATCCCCAATGTTCTTCATTACCTACAGCTTCGAATCACCCAAATCATATTCAAAATGCTCCCACAATCGCAATTTGATGTTTAAGAACTAAGGCTTATCGGGTGTCTCCACGAATGCAGCCAGGAGGGCTCGTGATAGTGGAGGTCAACAAAAATGGCCTTTGCAAACATGGAGAGCAATGGGCCAGATCTCTGTGAAAGCAGCAAGGGGCACACAATCTCAATGGGTAAATTCTCAAAGCATCGCAAATGTGACTGGCCTTGGGACCGCTGAGACCAAACCCACTAGCCTCCGCAAACGTGTCCCACTATTCATGAGTATGAAGGGTATTTTATACCTGCAGTAGCTGATGTACATAAACTTGTTTTGGCAAATACCAAAGTCTTCGATTGGGTGCTCGTCTTTCATTAAGAACCCCGTGCGCACAAATGAAATATGTTCCCCAACAATTTAGACATTCTAAAGCCAATGGAGCAACCTAAACATCTAATCAAGGTCAGCTAGTCAAAAAGTGGGTCCCACACCTAAGCTTTTTTTTATGCTAAGTTCCACTAGGGTCATAAGAGTTGGCTCGGAGACCTCGAGATCTGCAAAAGGTCTTTTAGACCAAACATGAAATTTCAGAGTTTACAGAACCATCACAATTACATTTGAGGCCTTCTTCCTAGACTTTTGACCAAAGTTTGCCATTCTAGTTCAAAAAACTCCAAAATACAGAAACTTGCACAAAAATCAAATGAATGACCAGGTGACCGAGCTGCCAGTCCCAGCAAGTCATAAATTTCTTTGGGTCGTTATAGGAATGCTCTAAGAGATGAAAATAAGTAACTTATACATAAATGACGTATACAATTAATTTTTATGATAAGTTACTTATACCGATACAATTAATTGGTCTGTGCGCCTCTCTTATTACTTTTTTGTATCCCCCTGTTCTTCGGATACAATTCGATCCTTCTACGGCCAAATCTCAATTTGTGGAAAGCCTTCGATGGCTTCCATATGAAAACATCAATTTTTATTTAGGTATAGACGGTATCTCTTTATTCTTCGTGATATTGACCACATTTCTAATCCCTATTTGCATTTTAGTGGGTTGGTCTGGTATGAGAAGTTATGAGAAAGAGTATATTACAGCATTTCTAATTCGTGAATTTATAATGATCGTCGTGTTCTGCATGCTGGATCTTCTACTATTCTATGTTCTTCCCGAAAGTTTGTTAATCCCTGTGTTGTGCGGAGTTGAGTATCTGCTATTCACTGGGATAAAGCCTTTCCTCTGCAGGGGCCTTGTGCTGTAAACCCCCTACGGGCGGTCGTCCGTCGTCCTAAAGAGGGTGATTTAAAGATGTTACTTCAAAATAGTGATACCATCTTAATCAATGCAACTAATAGCAATATCACAAACGTAAACAACAAAATAAATACACATATTTGGTGAAAATTTCCTATAAAACACAAAGTGATATGTTTCAATCCAAACTACTAATTTTTAGTGCTGAACTTCCTAAACTAGGCTCGAGGAGACTATTTTAGACCATAGAGTGACCTATATAATTTACATATTATTGTACTGCATATAAATCTCCTTCGAAATATTTCCATACATAAAATCATTCTTAATGTCCAACTGATGAAGTAGTCAATGACAAACAACAACCATAGATAGAAAAATGTGGACATATGCTATTTTAGCCACAAGAGAAAAAGTGTTACTATAATCTAGCTCAAATATCAGAGTATACCCTTTGGCAACAAGGCATGTTTTAAGGTGATCAACCTACCTTTTTGACAAATTTTGACTGAATTAACCCAACAATAACAAACCTAACCTTTTTGAAGTGCAATCTATTGGCTAGGATGAGGCAAGTCTATAGTAGAGAAGATCTAGTTTATGGCGTGAATCATCAGAGATTAGTAATTGATACAGAAGACAATGATAAGTCACAAGTGGTGGTACTACAACTAGAGATGTACCAATAACCATAGATTCCTTAAAAATTGTCACAAATAAGATTTGAGGTACGGGTAAGACCTCAAAGACATCTTCATGATCATAAGAGGTATATTAAGGTTGAGATTCAAAGAATGTGACATGATTAGACATAAGGTATCAATGGAGACTAGGTGAATAGCAACAATACCCTTTTTCAACTAATGAGTAACCAAGAAAGACACATTGAAGAGCACAAGAGTTTAATTTATCTTTACATGGGACTAGGTTAAGAACAACACATATGCTCCTGATGAGTCCAAGATTTCGACTCATTTAGAGCTTTGTTTTGATAGTATAAGTGTCCTCAAATGCGTATTTTATGCTCTAAACTAATGTTAAAGTGTTGATTTGCAGCTATGAAGGGTAAGAAGCAAGACAAGGACACTACCGGGCAAAAAGGAACTAAAAAGCTGAAGAAGTGAAGAAAAGCAATCATGGTGATCGCCAAGACCACTCGGCGAACCACCGAGTGGCTCTTTAGCTCACCCAAAGTTCCAGAGTACCAGCCCTGGGAAGAACCAATTTGGCGACAAAAATGGGAAGTCAACGAATCGTTGAATGACTCCGCGATGGCAACCTTTATCGTCCAAAGTTACAGGACCTGGAGGACTGATGACCAATGCAAATCAGCGATGAAAGGGAGCAAAGGGTGGACCGCCGAACCACTCAACGAGGCTTGACTTATTCCACCAAATGGACTTTCAAGCCAAAAAGGGGGTAACTATAAATTGGAATTTAAAAGGAAGATTGAGGAGTTCTGATCCCTAAGTTTGAGAGTTAGAGTTTTCTCTTAGTTTTTCAGTTCCTATTGTAGACTTTGAGGATTTCTAAGCTTAATTTTGAGGATTTATAAGTAGGTTTTTGAATTTAATCACATTGGAGCATTGTAAATGCTTGGAGACTTTTACCAAGCTGATGACTAATCAAGTTGGTAATTATTTTTATCTATTTATGATGTTTAGCAAAAAACCCCAATTCTTAGGGTGTGATCATGTGATTATGGGCTGAATAACCTTATGGGTATTGTTATTTACTGATTTAAATGCTTAATGAAAGTGGGTTTAATTGATAGCTGTGTTTTAATCTATGAATTGTAGTTGTAAAAGCAATTCTATCTTAGAGTTCTGGGCATGCTTAAAAAGAGGTTTTAGAATCAAAGCTTTCGATTGATGATTGTAGTTATTGGGTTAACATGGGTTTAGCTCGAGAGAGTGAATCCCTAACTTGATTCTACCTATCTAGCTCGAGAGAGTAGATAGATTAAGGTTTTGGGCTGTTTTTCTTATTAAGCTTGTTGATGTTCGAAAGAAATCACTTGAATTGTGGTAGTTGTTTGAGAGAAAGCTATTGCACCTATAGTCTAGCCCACCAACATAAGTCTAGCTATTCGTTAGTAATTTCATTACCCATATAGTGAAATTAGCCTATAATCAACCACATCCCAAGAATTCCTCTCTATATTGTTATTTCCTCTGTTGTTAACTGTGTTGTAGTTTATAATTGTCAATCCAAACCCCTCATCTGACATGGGTTGTCAAACCCTTAGACTTGTTTATATGTTTTCGATAATTTGTATTCCTATAACCAAATAGACCACTTTTATAACTTCATAACCAAATTTGAACACGTACTGCTCCATGTGGTTTCAACCCCAACTCTTCGTTGAATTTTATACTAGTTAGCGATCGTCTACACCTAGAATCGGATGAGGTGTATTGAGCGTTAATCAAAATGGCGTCGCTGCCAATGAGTGGTGTTGTTTAGAATTTTGTTATTGAAGTTTGAATTGTGTTCTCTTTGTGTTATAGTTGAATCGACTCATGATTAACGTTTCAATAACACTTCATCCAATTCTGAGTGTCAACGATCGTAAATCAGTATAAACCAAACTAAATGAGTTGGGGTCGAATCTCACAAGGGAGCGGTACATGTTTAAGATTGAATTGGGAAGTATGAACATCGTCAAATCAATCATAGGAATAAAAATAATTGAATAAAGACATCATTATAATTATGGGGTGACACGAATGTCAAATAGGAGTTTTGGTTTAAACTATCAACTACAAACAGTAATCACAGTAACACAAAATAATAATAATGAGATGGAATCTTAGGATGTGATCGATTATAGGCTAGTATAGACGAATGGGTAATTGCAACTATTAGTGAATAGCTAGATATTAGTGAGTAAGCTAGGCTATATGTGAGGTAAACTTCTCTTGAACAATTTACCCTGAATCAAGTGATTTTTCTCAAACATCAACAAGCATGCAAAATAAGAACAACCCACACCTTGGTCCATTCACTCTCTCGAGCTAAATTTGTGGGATTGGGTTTAGGATTCACTCTCTCGAGCTGAACCTAGGTCAACCCAACATCCACAAACCATCAATCAATAATGTTAGTTCTAAAACCTCTCTCTCGAGCAAGCCAAGAACACGAACATAGAACAACATTTGTGTAGACACATAATTTTTTACCGAACTTAAGTTTACCACCATTTTTAGAGCTTAAATATTTTATAAATCTAAATTAAATATTTTGATTTTTATCTTATTTTATTAAGTTTATTTTAAAAGATTTGAAAATAACAAAAATAGAGTCACACTTTAAGGTACATTTTGTTTTTAATTTATCCAAAATTTTAGTAAATAAATGTGTGATTTTAATATTTTCTTAATTATATTTTTTGATCTAGCTATTTAATTTTTCTATATTTTTATTGATTCCAAATAATTAGTTAATATTATTATTATTATATTTTTATTAACAACAAAAAATAAAAACCTACCCATCTCCCATCACCCCCACTTACCCAACTCACACACTACACACACGACACAACACACATACTACTACTTCATATATTACAACACCCATATACACACACGGACACAATCAGAAGGGAGGGAAATAGAAAAAAGAAAGAAAGAAAAATCAGCCATAAAAAGAAGAACAAGCAACACCAAAAAAAATACAAAGATACACAACCCAGAAAAATACAACAAACTACAACGTACAGAAAAAAAATAGATCAGCAACCAAAAATTACATACACACACATGCACAAACACCAAGAACCCATTCAACAAAAGCAACCAAAAACACAACACTACTACTATACTACATACGTCACACTACCAAAAAAGACCACACATATACGAAAAAAAGGAAAATCAGCAAACATACTCACATTTTATTTATATTTTTCTTTCACTCACAAACAAAAGTTGAGGTCGAGGTTCACTTTCGTGGTTTCGAGTTCGTGGTTCCTTATTAGGATTGTTTCCTTTTCGTGAATTGAATTTTCGCAAAATGTACCATTTAATTTTTATTGTATAATTTGATTTTCATGATTATATAATACTTGATTTCAATGTTATGAAGTTGCTTGAATTTTATGTGTCTTTAATTTCATTACTTTTCATCTTGTACCATATGCCATTATTAATTATCTCTTGCATCCAACCAAAATTTATCAAATACCTAAAAAATTTATTCTAATAGTTTGTTTTGTCAACTTCATTTAAAATTAAAAATGTTCATCCTAGAAAAATTAAGAAATGAAGAGTTACACATTTTTTATTTTTTTGCTTTTTGTCATGACTTGTAAATATATTAAAAATATAAATGCATCTATGTCGAATTTTAATATGAAATAACTTTATATTTGTTTAAGAATTTAGGCTTTTTATTATGTAAATAGTGTTTATAAATATAGTAGAGGTAGTTTAATCACTAATAATACGCTTAAACTTTCTAGTAATAGGTAAAATATTAAAATATATCATCCATTGCAAAGGTCGGTTTCAATTAAGAATGTGATTACACATCTTTTTTTAGAACACTTAAAAGAAACTCAAGGATGCGGTGACGCACCTTATCCAAATTGTTTTAATAATTATTTTTTGTTAATTCAAACCAATAGGTGTAAATTGAGATTATTATGTGTGATGAACTCGAGAGGGGAAGACAGTTATGTCTCCAAATGTCAAGATCGAGAATAAAGTTATGCATCCGGTTTAAGACTAATAAAAATTCAACAATTAAAACATAAGCAAACCATGACATATAGACACAAATTATCCAAAAATATATCAAGATAAATATAAGTCAATAAAAGCAACCGTGCTAGAACCACGGGACTCGAGGGGTGCCTAATACCTTCCCCTCGGTCAACAGAATTCCTTACCCGAATTTCTAGTTCGCAGACCAAACAAAGAGTCATTTTCTTTTGATTAGGAATTAAACAAAAAGGTGACTTGGAACACCATAACTCAATTCCAAGTGGCAACTCTGAAAATAAATAAAATAATCTCTAATCAATACCGTCACTTAAATTGGAAAAACATTTGCCGCCGTGCGAAAAAGGGGTGTGACAATTTGCAACTACAATTCTTAAATAAACCACAATTAATGATTAAACTCACTTCTAAATAGCATTTAAACTAACAATTAGCAATACCCATAAACTAAATCAGCACATAATGACATAATCACAGCCCAAGAATTAGAGTTTTAGCTAGACATCATAAAAAGATAAAAACAGTTACCAAATTGATTATCCATCAACTGGGTAGGTGTAGATTCGTCCATACAATGCTTCAATTAGAAGAATATCAAAGACCCCCTTCCAATTTCTCAAAAGTGAAAAACTTCAATTCTTCAAAGCTTAGGAAAAACTAGAGAAAACTTGTCTCCCAATTGTTTTAAAGAGTAATTGCTTGCCAATTTGATACTAAACTAAATGTTCAAAAATGTTTTTGTAGTTGCCAAATATGTGCTGTGAAGAGTCACTCAGTGAAGTAAGTCGGGCTCGCCGAACCACTCGGCGAGCCGCCCTTTGGTCTATTCCATCACCCTTTTGCCTTGGTACTCAGCATCCTCCAAGTCTGTAACTTTGGGCGATCTATCTTGGCTTCGCAGAATCACTCGACGATTCGTCGACTGCTCCTTTCCATCGCCAAATTGGTTCTTTCCTTTAGGGCTTGGCACACTGGAACTTTAGGCGGTCAAATAGCCATTCAACGATTCGCCAAGTGATCTTGGTGATCACCAGGCTGCCTTTCTTCATCCTTTCGGCATGTTTTGTTCCTTTTTGCTTGTTAGTGTCCTTGCTTTGTTCCTCAATCCATATACATGAAAATCAAGGATTTTACATTAGTTATTGGCACAAATTAAGCATGTGAGGACACTAATTCTATATAAACAAAGCTCTAAATGAGTCCAAATCTCAGAATCATCAACTCACTGTGTTGGTTGTGTTTGTTTTTGGATAGACAAAGAAATAAGCGTGAATGGAAGCAATGGTAGACAAATCGGCCACAAAGACGATATTGGGAAGTTGAATGATGTTAATGACCCTATCCAATTGGGTTGTGTCGGGGACATACGTCTACCTCTGGCCGAAGGGAACATTGTTTTTTTATGTCACTAGCACAATGCTTCAGCTATTACAAATGAAAGGATTGTTTGGAGGGTTGGCTCATGAGGATCCCCATGAGCACATTCGGAATTTCGTCAATATTTGTGGACCATTCTCGTTCAAAAATATCTCTCATGAATCGGTCTGTCTTCGATTATTACCATCCGCTTTGATGGGAGAAGCTACAAAGTGGCTAGGTGATCTCTCGAGAAATTCCATAACTACTTGGGATGAGCTGACCGTAACTTTCTATGTGAGGTACTTTCCCCCGTAAAAAATGATGACGTTAAGGGATACTATTCAAGGGTTCAAACTCTTGGAAGGTGAACCAATCCAGAAGACGTGGCTGAGGTTTCAAAAGCTATTACTTCAATACCAAACTCACGGGCTTCCCAACGATGTCTTGTTGAAATACTTTTATAAGAGTATTGACTCGGTCAATAAAGGAGTTGCTGATCTAAGAGGTATAATGCAGCAGCCTTTTGAGGTCACTGATATAACGTTTCAAGCACACCTCATCCAATTCTATGTGTTCAACGATCGTAAATTAGTATATAACCCACATGGAGCAGTACATGTTTGAGAGTAAATTTGAAAGTACGAATATGGTCAAATCAGTCATAGGAATAGAAATTATCGAAAAAAGACATCATGCAAATCAGGGGGTGACAAGAATGTCAAATGGGGGGTTTTGGTTTTGATTATCAACTATAAACACTGGCAATCAATACGAAATAACAATAATGAGACGGGTTCTTGGGATGTGATTCGATTATAGGCTAATATAGACAAATGGGTAATTGCAACTATTAGAAAATAACTAGATATTTGTGAGTAAGCTAGGCTATAGAGGAGGTACACTTTCTCTCAAACAATTTACCCCGAATCAAGTCGATTTCTCTTGAACATCAGCAAGCAAGCAAAATAAGATCAGCCCACACCTTATTCCATTCACTCTCTCGAGCTGAATGTGTGGGATAGGGTTTAGGATTAACTCTCTCGAGCTGAACCCATGTCAACCCAATACCCACTAACCATCAATCAATAAGCTTAGTTTTAAAACCTCTCTCTAGAGCAAACAAAAAACACAAGGGTAGAACTGCATTTGCAACTACAATTCTTAAATTAAACCACAATTACTAATTGAACTCACTTCTAAACAGCATTTAAACTAAAAATTAGCAATACCCATAAGTTAAATCAGCCCAGCCCATAATCACATAACTGGGTAAGATTGATTTTGTCTTTACAATGGTCCAGTTCGAAGAATCTCAAAGACCCACTTCCAATTTCTTAAAAGTGAAAAACTTCAATTCTTCAAAGCTTAGCAAAAACTAGAGAAAACTTGTCTTAGTCTAAAAATCTTATGATATTCTCCAAAATCGATATATGATAGATACTAAACTAAATGTTCAAAAATATATTTATAGTCGCCAAAAATGTGCTGCGAAGAGCCACTTGGCGAAGAAAGTCGGGCTCGCCAAACCACTTGGCCAGCCACCCATTGGTCACTTCCATCGCCTTTCTGCCTTTTCATTCAGCATCCTTGAGTTTTGTAACTTTGGGCGATCCAGCACTACATCGTGGAACTACTCAGCGATTCGCCGACTGCTCCTTTCCATCGCCAACTTGATTTCTTCCTTTAAGGCTTGGCACACTGGAACTTTAAGCGGTCAAATGGCCATTCGGCGACTCGCCAAGCGGACTTGGCGATCACTAGGCTTGCATTTCTTCATTCTTTCAACTCGCTTTGTTCCTTTTTGCAAATTAGTGTCCTTGCTTTGTTCCTCAATCCATATACCTAGAAATCAAGGGTTTTACATTAGTTATTGGTACAAAATAAGCATTTGAGGACACTAAATCTATATAAATGAAGCCCTAAATGAGTCCAAATCTAGGACTCATCAACACCCCTAACTTAAACTTTTGCTTGTCCTCAAGTAAAACTCAAGTTTAGCAGTTCAAAAAGGATGTCTCGAATAGTGCTACAGAAGACTTATTCATGAATGCACACGGCAAGACTTCAACTTACTCATCCAAGGAACAAATGTACACTTAAAGATTCAAGTTGTGACTCACCAAGATCAAAGATTCTCAAGTTCACAATACTTGCTTCAAATGCAAGTTCAAGCTCAACAAAGGTACTCAAATCCCCTCAGAACATGAATGATTCCATATTCACACACTATTGTTCAATCAAATTATAGTTCAAGAATCACATACAACTCTCACATTCACAAAGATGAACATATGCATGACTTCACCCATAGGTTTGCCCTCATTTTCCAATTAACATTCACTTCAACTCACTCAAGATCAAAAAGGTTTTTTCAAGGCTTGTAACGGGGCTGAGTGCAAAGGTATGGTCATTTAGGCTTAGTGGTTGTTATCCCATGAAATGTGGCATGAACATCACTTTCTTTCCTTTTCTTCAACATTTTCACACATGCTCAAAATTTCACCCCATTATTCACTTCCAATGGAATACCGGACACCTCATTTCTTTTGCAACTTTCACAACTTTTTCATTCTATTTTTCTTTTTCTTCTTTTCTCTTTTTTTTTGTATGGAGGGTTTCCATCTTTTTAAAAACCATGGATCAAAGGGGACTTCTTCACACTTCTTGATTTACCTTCTCTTTTCACCACACCCCGCCCAACTTAGGCTTTTGGCCTAAGTTGGCTATTCAAAAAAACCACACTTCATGAGGATTATGGGTGAATGGATAAAGAAGGGTTACAATTGCATCAAGTTTCTTCCAAAAAAAGGATAAGGATCAAAAAGGGTTTTAAACAAAGTTCACACACTCACAAGGTTGGCCACAAAAGAGGTATATTGTCTAATTGTTTCACTCTTTAAAATTGTTGCCTAAGATCATTTCAAGAGCTTGCATTACTTAGTCAACTGGACCAACGGGGAAAATTCTAGGTGTCATCACCAAGGTTCACGGTAAGCTCATCACACAAGGCATTGGCACCAATATCAAACAAGACTCCACACTTTCGCTAGTGTGCAATGTTCATCACAAAAGTCTCGTTCGATAATCGGCTAGTCACAACGAGATGCAAAAAGTCTGCATATTGTCTATGAAACTTCATTTGGCCTCATCGTAGCCGCACACTAATTTTTGTTCGATTAAGAGCATTATTCAAGTCATCGGTATTGATCATAACCGACACTCAAATTTGCACAAGAACAACCACAATCAAACGCAACAAGAGGTGGCAATTTTTTTCAAAAAGGGTCAAAACAATTTACATTCAAAACACGGAGCCATAAGCTCAAACATTCACAAAACAGTGTCAAAACACAATTAACAGCACAAAAACCCAATATATAAAGAAAAATTATAATCACAAGAGGTAGGTATGGGAATACCTCACCCCACCACAAATAAAAGGCAATTTTTCCTCAAATATAACAAAATGATAAAAAGTCAATAAAAATGACAGACAGTGAGGTAAAGAAAGGTCCTGTCTACACAGTCGCTTCATTTGTCGGGGCATTAGTGCCAGGTGCAACACTTTGAACTTGGGCATCAGTGCCCGGGGTATCAGTATCACTAGATCCACCCATGGTGGTGTCGCCAATGAAATCAGCACGGCTGAATCTATCATCGCCTCTTTAACCTCTGTCAAGCCCTTATAGGTGGCCTCCACATCGACACTAAGCTGCTCTTTATCAGTCTCAGCCTCGGTCTCTGCGGCAGCTACCGCCTCAACTCGAACCTCATCTCCAGTGGTAGCCAGAGGCATATCTGTATCAGCTGGCATATCTGGGATCTCCATAGTCCCGAAAATCATGGACATATATGTGGACTTCAACTGGTCCACGTCCTTCCTCAGCTCAGTAATAGCGACCTTTAGAGCCGTCACCTCCTTAGTGGCCCCTTGGCCTCGCTCACATACTGCTATCCTTTTCGCAAGGGCGTCAATAGACACACTAAGAGGTGTCACATCAGCAGTGAGGGCCCTTTCAATCATCCCGGGAATGGTGGCCTCAAGTCTGGAGGCACACCTATTAGTAGAATGGGCTATATGCCCCATCCGTAGTATCGCAGCCTGGGTGAGTAGAGGTCGGGAAGCAGCAACAATAGTAGCACCAGATCTAGGAGGCATGAGAGTTGTAGAAGAACTATGAGTCACAGAAGGGACAACAATAGGTATACGTTAAGGCCCATGGGCCGGAGTAGGCAACACTACCTCTGCAGGTAATGTATCAATATCCACTACCGGGGATGTGTCCATTGGGGCTGCCTTTTTCTTCTCGGCCTCTTTCTTTAGATAGTCAGCCTCGATCCGCCGGATGTCGGTAGAAGATATGGGAATCACTTCCACATCCTTCTTTGTATCAATAGGCACTTGAGCTAATCTGCACAGCTCGGTGATCAACACCGGAAAAGGTAGAGAAGTCTGGCGCTGCCTAGCCCTCATGGCCATCCCTTGGCCCACAATAATCCCCAAGTTGAGACTGCGCCCATCAATAATGCAACCAAGACAGGCTGCCTTCGTATGGCGGAAAATAGACCCATTCTGGGATGGCATGACAATGCTGCTACATTGAGGTCCTTCTTCTCTATTGGAGCTCCTGCCTCCAACCACCGAGGAGTTCCATCAGATATCAAAGGGGCCAACCACTTCTTCAGAGTCTCCAATGACTTTGACTTGATCATGTATTGATAGTCATCAGAGATATTTCTGGTGCATTCAAAAATTGCATTGATATCATCATTGTCGCTTTTCACCTTCTTGGCCCTGACAACTACATAATCAAATGGCTTGAATTTAGCGGCCTCCTTCTTTCCTTGTGCACCAGGGCTCCATAGGTGGTATAGAATTCCCGGACCAAATTTGGAACATAAGTGCCACGGAGTCTAGTGAATAACTAGAACTTGTGGGACCTCAAGCAGCTCATAATCTCCGGGTATCTGTCTATTACTCTATCAGTAGACAACCTCTTCTCCTCGATAATGGTCTTCAATCCCTCAATCTTCAGTCTGTTCATAGACCGAGGAGGAGGACCTTGTGCCGGTGGTGCTGGGACCACAGCCTGATCTGGACCAGGAGTAGGAGTAGTGGCCTAGGGAATCCTGATCCTAGACGGTCCATTCAACCTCTTAGAACGCAGCTCACTTTGGGCTGACAATGGCTCATCATCCTAAGGCTTAGAAATTGCAGCCTGAGGGTCTTGGTTCTCACCCTCACTCTTAGAGGTGGTGAGGTGAGTGGCATATATCCACTCACTATTAGAGATGGCCTTCGGTAATGCAAGTGCAAATGCCTTGTCTTTCCCTTTGCCTTTCCCACCGGTGGTAGGAAGTTTTGTCGCCCTTGCCAGGGATGCAACTGCATCCTCATTGATAATAATTCCCTTTGCCCTCTTGGGGGGTGGTGTGTCTCGACCTACTACTTTTGGTCTAGCCATATCTGTAACACAAATTGGAAACTGTTAGAAACAGTTCAAGAAAAATGCAAAAGATATATTCCAGACACACTCACCGAACCAATCAGCGAGTCACCGAATCACTTTGGCGAGCTAAATCGGGATTGCCAAAAGGATTGGCTCAAAAACTTTCCAGAAAAATGGTATGTCGGCGATGGAAGGGGCATTTCGGCAAATCGCCGACATCATTCGGTGAGCACAGACTAACCCGCCGAAAGTTAGAGTGTATTTTAGGGGTTGGGGGCGCAGAAAGGGTGATCAAAAAACACTCGGCGAACTTGATTTCACTTATCAGGACACTACTTCCAGTTCAAGTGCTAACAATCTTGAGCAGTAATATAACCCAACTAGTGAGTTGGGGTTGAGTCCGAAGGGAGTGGTTCGTAATTGATAATCAATAGAAAAGCAAAAATGCGTTCAAGTCAATCATAGCTATAAACATTTACGGGTAAAAACATGAAAAATTAAAGGTTGACACAAGTGTCAATTATCGAAAGGGGGGTTTGTAGTCAACTAGCAACTAAAAACAGCAATTAACACGAAAAATATGAATATGGAGACAGGATTCTTAGGATGTGATAGGATTATGAGCTAAGGTAAACAACCGGGTAATTGCAATTAATATTATACTGCTGTAAATCAGTGAATAAGCTAGACTTTAGTGGAGGTAAACTTTCACTTGAACAATTTACCCCAAATCGAATTGGTTTCTCTCGAATACCAATAAGCCGCAATAAGCCGCACTAAAGCACGGCCTTCGCTTTAGTCCATTCACTCTCTTGAGCTGAATGAGTGGGAAAGGGTTTAGGGTTCACTCTCTCGAGCTGAACCCATGCCAACCCAATACCTACATACCATCGATTAAATAATTTTGGTTTTACGACCTCTCTCTCGAGCAAGCCAAAAACACAAAGCTAAGATTGTATTTGCAACTACAACCTATTAAATTCAACCACAATTACTGAACGAAATCACTTTTAAACAGCGAATAAACTATTAATTAACAATACCCAGCAGTTAATCCAACCCATAATCACACCCCAAGAATTGGGGTTTTAGCTAGACATTGTAAAAAGATAGAAATTGATACCAAAATGTGTTTCCATCAATTTAGTACAATTGATATAGTCTTTAGAAACGTGTATGATGAAGAATCTTCAACATCCACTTCAAATTTCTTCAAAATAGGAATCTTCAAAATCTCCAAAGCTAAGGAAAATTGTCTCCAAAAACCAAGTTGTAAAACAGAATAACTCTACAGAATGGTTTCTAATTGCATAAACTGATACTAAACTAAAAATTCAAACAAGTAGTTATAGTTGTCAAAAAGTGTGCTGCGAAGGATCACTCGGCGCAGTAAGTCGGGAGCGTTGTTCTACTCGGTGATCCGCCCTTTGGTCATTTGTATCGCCGTTCTGCCTTTCCCTTCAACATCATTGAGGTCTTGTACCTTTGGGCGATAAGGTACTGCATCACGGAACTGTTCGACGACACGCCGACTGCTCTTTTATCTCGCCGACTCGATCTTCTCCTACAGGGCTTGGCACACTAGAACATTAGGTGAAATCTAGGCCATTCGGTGACTTGCCTAATCGGTTAGGCGATCCTCAGGCCTTCATTTCTTCGTTCTTTGAGCAGCCTTTTTCCTTTTTGGTTAATAGTGTCCATGCTTTGTCCCGAAGTCCAAATACCTGAAATTCAAGGATTTACATCAGTTATTGAGACAAAATATGCATTTGAGGACACGAAATCTATTAAAATAGAGCCCTAAATGAGTCCAAATCGTGGACTCATCAACAACCCAACTTAAAATTTTGCTTGTCCTCAAGTAAAACTCAAGCTCAACATTTCAAAAAGGATGTCTCAAACGGTGCTACACAAGACTCAATCATGAATGCACACGAGAAGACTCAACTTACTCATGCAAGGATCAATTGTACACTCAAAGATTCGAGTTGTGACTCACCATTACCAAGGAATCTCAAGCTCACATTACTTGCTTCAAATACAAGTTCAAGCTCAACAAAGGTGATCAAATGCCCTCACACAAAGAATGATTCCATATTCTCACACAATGATTTAACAATTTAAAGTTCCGGAATCAATTGCAACGCTCACACTCACTAAGAGGAGCACAATGTATGATTTTCACCCATAGGTTTGCCCTTATTTTCCAATCGACTTTTTTTCAGCTCGTTCAAGATCAAAAAGGTCTTTTTTCAAGGCTTGTAATGGGGTTGAGTGCAAAGGTATGGTCATTTAGGCTCCTAGGCTGTAATCCTCATGAAATGTGATGTGAACAACACCTTCTTCCCTTTTCTTCATCATTTTCATTAAAGCTCAAAAGTCACCTATTATTCATCTTTCATGGACCGTTGGAAACCCCATTCTCTTTGTATTCTCACAACTTTATTCCACAACTTTTTCTTTTACATTTTTTTTTATATATGGACGGGTTCCATTTTTCTCAAAACATGGGCAAAAGGGACTTCTTTGCATTTTCTTGATTCACCTTTTCTTTTCACCACACCCCCAACTTAGGCTTTTGGCCTAAGTTGGCTATTCAAATAGGTCACAAATCATGAGGATTATAGGTAATGGATCCAGAAAGGTTAAACTTTCATCAAGTTTCTTCCAACAAAAGGGTAAGGCTCAAGAGGTGCTCAAAAGGAGTTCACACACTCACAAGGTAGGCCACAAAAAGAGGTATAATGTCAAATTGGTTCACACTTTTTAAAGTTGCCTAAGATCATCTCAAGAAATTGCTTCGCTAAGTTAACCGAACTAACGGGGAAAATTCTAGGTGTCATCATACATGGTTCACGGTAAGCTCATCACACAAGGCATCGACACCACTGTTAAAACAAGACTCCACACTTTTGCTAGTGTGCAAAGCTCATCACAGGAAACTCAATCCGGTACTTGGCTAGTCACAACGAGATGCAAAGAGTTCACATATTGACTATGCAACTTCATTTGGCCTCATCGTAGCCGCACATTCATGTTTGTTCGATTATAGGCACTATTCAAGTTATCAGTATTGATCAAAACCGAAACTCAAATTTGCAAAAGAACAGCCACATTCAACACAACAAGAGGTGGCAAATTTTTTTCCGAAGGGTTAAAAATCATTTACAATTATAAACACGGAGCTACAAGCTCAAACCTTCCACAAAACTCAGTGTAAGAATATGATTTTTATCTCAAAGCCCAAATATATAAACAAAACAAGAATAAAAAATGCCACACAAAAGGTGGGCCTTACCCCACCACAAATACAAGCATTTGTCCTCAAATGCAAGCAAAATTATCCAAAAGTAAAAATAAAAGTAAGACATAAAGGGAGGTAAAAAGGGGATCATGTCTACGCAGTCGTTCCATGAAAAATTTCGATAAAAATGAGATCGGAATTCCAGATCACCAAAAAGTCCATGGACTACAGGACACGAAAATCAGCAAAATGTGGTGTTTACCTGATCCGGGGGTCGTTTGACCTTGAAAATGGGACGTTTTGGCCTTGAGGGCCAACTGACTCTATAGCTAAGGTTTTAACGGCGTCCACAAAAAAAATTGGCTAAAATGAGGTCGAAATTCCAGATCACCAAAAATGATGGTGAACTATAGCACATGAAAATTTTTGGCAAAAATGAGGTCGGAATTCCAGATCACCCAAAAAGTCCATTGACTATAGCACATGAACATTGGCAAAATGTGGGTTTACCTGCTCCGGAGCTAGTTTGACCTTGAAAATGGGACATTTTGGTCGTGAGGGCCAACTGGTTCCATAGCTAAGGTCTTAACAGATGTCCACGAAAAATTTTGGCATAAATGAGGTCGGAATTCCAGATCACCAAAAAGTCTATGGACTATAGCACACGAAAAAGGGCAAAATGGGGGGTTTACCTGCTTGGGGGCACGTTTGACCTTCAAAATGAGACGTTTTGGCCGTGATAGCCAATAGGCTCCATAGCTAAGGTCTTAACGGACGTCCACGAAACATTTCGGTAAAAATGAGCTCGAAATTTCAGATCACCAAAAAGTCCATGGACTACAGGACACGAAAATCGGCAAAATGTGGGGTAAAAATAAGTCTGGTCTCGGGCATCAATGCTCGGGGTCAACTCAGGAGGAACAATAGTACCAGACCCAACAGGAACTGCCACAGGTGTATCCGCCAAAAAGTTCCGCACAGCTAGATAGAATCCTCGGGCCCATGAAGGAATAAAGGGCCCTCAAGGAGTAGTCTCCCTGTTAGAAATGGGCCTCTTGCCCTTGCCTTTGTCTCCAGATGGAGGTTCTTGCCTTCCCTTCTTGGGAGGATTTGACCTCCCTTAATTTATTTTAAAATTCCATGTTTTTATCTTTCGGGGTGGCATGTTTCTCCCAGCAACTTTCGGTCTAGCCATGTCTGCAAAGCATCAAGCCAAAGGTAGCAAATATTCAAACAAAAGCACAGAAAACCAATTGTAGACAGACTCGCCGAACCGGTCGGCGAGTCGCCAAATTGCTTTGGCGAGCTAGATCGGGCTTGCCTAAAGGATTGGCTTTAAAGCTATGGCAATTCGGCGATGGGAAGGGTCTTTCAACGAATTGCCGACATCTTTCGGCAAGCAAGTGCTCGCCCGCTGAAAGGTACAGTGCAAAAAGGGCTCAAGGGTGCAGACAACAGGTGATAAAGAAGACTTTCGGCGAGTCGCCAAGTGCCATTGGCGATCTCAGGCTTCTCGCTGAAAGTTACAGAACCAACATCAATTAAAGCGTGAAATTTGAGGCGAGATGGGGACATTAGGCGAACCGCCAAATGGTTCGGTGAGCTCCACCCAGCTCGTCAAAGGACCCAATGTGCCTATTTTCAACCCAACTTCTCAAATTCAACCTCGCAACCCCCGGAAACAAAATCAAAGCATGCACAACTCAAATTTAAAGAAGACTAATAATACCCATTGCCCTGGGATACTCAGACTTCTCCTGGCGAAACTAGACAACATACAAGCACAATCACACAAAATTTAATCTATTTCAATGCACTAAATTACATGATTTCAACATTCAAAACACTATGGGCAAGATTTTCAAATTAAAATAGGCATTCAACCATTTTAATCCTATCAGAGAGGCCCAGCACACGACAATACGATAAGATCATTTGCATGAGAGTTCAAAATGCCAAAAATAAACTTGGGGTTCAGAAAACCAACATTTAATGCTGATTAAGATAAAATTGAATTGCTAGACGGCAATGTTATCCAAATATGAGCACCAATCAACAACCACAATACGGTATAAATATGTAAAATATAAAAGCTAAGGTGCGGGTGTGAGTTTGGGAAGTTTAAAAGTGAGGGAAAGTGAAAGAGTTTGAAAATTTAAACCTTTGGCCTTTTGAAAACCATCCAATTCTCGCCCATTCGGCCACATTAGTCGCACTCATCGAGTGGTCACTTACCTCGCCGAGTTTTATAGGACTTCCAATTAATCTGGGGGTCCAAACGGCGGACTATATCGAGATCACCAACCTGGTCGGCGATTCACCAATAATTTCCTGGGCTCGCTGAGTTTTATACTCTACTTTGAAATTGTCTTTGAGTACAACGGTGGTCTAGATCGGGCTCACCGACCTCATCGGCGATGCGCCGACTGGACTTTTGCCTCACCAACTTGAACTTTTCAAACACTTTCCACACTTTAACCTGCACAATCAACACACCATTATTTCTAAAACAAAAACTAAAGCGATAAAACCTTGGGTTGCCTCCCAAGAAGCACCTTAGTTACCGTCGTGGCATGACACAAGTCCACACTTAAAGTTTCATTTGGTGAGGTTTGCCTCATTTTCATAAGGAAACCCCCATTTTGGTTCTGGGTAGAGGTTATTCAGTACTTGGTCCATTTGGGACCCAGTAGCTGAATGAGCATAGAATGGGAGGTTGTCATATGGTTTAACACCAAGATATTCTCCTTTAACTCCTCCAATACCCTATCCTGCTCATTGGCTTTTCGGAGAAGAAGTGCGAGCATTGCTTTGATTTGTCCATCCTCGTTGTTCTTAAGTTTTCTTCGCTCATGAGGAGGAATATAGCGATCCTTCTTATTGCACTAGACTTCAAGCTCCCTGATCTTTTTGGCTAACTCATCCAGCTGAGTTAACAAGGCAGCTAAGCTGAAGTGCCTTTCTACTTTTTTATTGGTCTCAGTTAGATGGCCAAGCAGTTAGGTTGCTATCACGTAGGGTTGTTGTACAAGACCACCTAGGATAAGTTGATCAGCAAACACTCAGTTCATTGGACTAAGACCTCTGTAAAAGAATTCTAGAAGGACTACATCGGGAAGTTCATGAGTTGGGCATTGAATCAGAAGTGCTCTAAACCTCAGCCACGCCTCTTGAATTTGTTCACCTTCCAAATGTCTGAAGATTAGGATGTTATCCCTGAACATCATTATTTCTATCGGGAAGTGATCCATTTGCTCACAATCACCAATTACACTCATTCTTCCCGTTTTCAACACACAAACAAGCAAAACAAAACTAAGAATAAAGTTAGTTCGACTATAATTAACAAGAACAAAATCCAACTTAACTAAAAATTATCAACTGACACCACTCCCCAGCAACGGCGCCATTTTGATTTTACGTATCAGGACACTACTTCCAGTATAAGTGCCAACAGTCGTGAGTCGTAATATAACCCAACTAGTGAGTTAGGGTCGAGTCCCAAGGGAACGGTTCGTAATTGAGAATCAATAGAAAAGCAAATATGCGTTCAAGTCAATCATAGCTATAAACATTTACAAGTAAAAATATGATAAATTAAAGGTTAACACAAGTGTCAATTATCGAAGGAGGGGGGGGGGGTTGTAGTCAACAATCAATAACACGAAAATACAAATATGGAGACGGGATATTTGGGATGTGATAGGATTATGGGATAAGGTAAACAACCGGGTAATTGCAATTAATAGTAAACCGCTGTAAATCAGTGAATAAGCTAAACTTTAGTGGAGGTAAACTTTCTCTCGAACAATTTACCCCCAATCAAATTGGTTTCTCTCGAACACCAATAAGCTGCAATGAAGCACAACTTTCGTTTTAGTCCATTCAGTCTCTCTAGCAGAATGTGTGGGAAAGGGTTTAGGGTTCACTCTCTGGAGCTGAACCCATGCCAACCCAATACCCACAGACCATCGATTCAATAATTTTGGGTTTATGACCCCTCTCTCGAACAAGACAAAAACATGAAGCTAAAATTGTATTTGCAACTACAACCCAATTAAATTCAACCACAATTACTGAATGAAATCACTTTTAAACAGCGAATCAACTATTAATTAGCAATACCCAACAGTTAATTCAACCCATAATCACATAATCACACCCCAAGAATTGGGGTTTTAGTTAGATATAGTAAAAAGATAGAAATCGATACCGAAATATGTTTCCATCAATTGGGTACGATTGATATGGTCTTTACAAACGTCTAAGATAAAGAATCTTCAATACCCACTTCCAATTTTTTCGAAATGGGAATCTTCAAAATCTCCAAAGCTAAGGAAAATTGTCTCCAAAAACCCAGTTGTAAAGCTCAATAACTCTAAAAAATGGTTTATGATTGCACAAACTGATACTAAACTAAAAATTCAAACAAGTATTTATAGTTGTCAAAAAGTGTGTTGCGAAGGATCACTCGGCACAGTAAATCGGGATCGCTGATCCACTCGGCGATCCGCATTTTGGTCATTTGTATCGCCGTTATGCTTTTCCCTTCAGCATCCTTGAGGTCTTGTACCTTTGGGCAATAAGGCACTACATCACAGAACTGTCCGGCGACATGCCGACTGCTCTTTTATCTCGCCGACTAGATCTTCTCCTACAGGGCTTGGCACACTAGAACATTAGGCTAAACCAAGGCCATTCGGCGACTCGCCTAATGGGTTAGGCGATCCTCAGGCCTTCATTTCTTCGTTCTTTGAGCCGCCTTGTTCCTTCTTGCTTAATAGTGTTCATGCTTTGTCCCGAAGTCCAAATACCTGAAATTCAAGGATTTACATCAATTATTGAGACAAAATATGCATTTAAGGACACTAAATCTATTAAAATAGAGCCCTAAATGAGTTCGAATGCTGGACTCATCAGAACTCAAGCTTTTCGCCAAAATTTACAAAACCAAACTCAACAAACAACATGAAATTAAAGGCAATCAAGGGAGATTCGGCGAACCGCCGAGTGGTTCGGCGAGCTCGACCCAGCTCGCCAAACTGCCCAACGTGTTTACTTTTAACCCTGACTTCCAAAATCAACCCCGCAGCCCCAAAAGTAAAATCAAAACATTCACTTGTTCAGTTAGCCTCAGACCCATAAGACCCATGCCACCGGGTACTCAGACCTCCCTCAGTTTGGCCAAAATTGGTCATTTGATGACTTAAGCCCTTAAGAATGACGTCAAACGCTCCATCATTGGGCAAAGCACGTCATTTAACACAAATATGGGTTACTTAGACTTCACCCGACTAAACCCAATAACAATTAAGCACAACCTAATAATTTATGATCAATTTTAAGGCATGAATTTCGGGAAATCAACAACTCAGGCAGTTACGGCACAAAATAAAAATTAAAATAGGCAGCCAAGCACACATAAACAAATTCAAGGAGGCCCAACACATGTCACTAAGAACAATACAATTGCAAATGAGTTTAATCGCTAAATACGAGATTGGGGTACGGAAAACAAACCTTTAATGTCGAATATGAGAATTTGTAAAGCTAGGCGGCAAAGTATCCAACTCTAAACACAGATTCAACGCCTAGAAAGCTGAAAAAATGCATAATTATTAAAAATATAGTGCGGGTGTGATTGTATGAAGTTAAAAAGTAAGGGAATGTGAAAGAGTTTGAACTTTTAGACTTTTGGCCTTTTAAAAACCATCCAGTTCTTGCCCTTTTGGCAACATAAATTTTCCTCGGCGACACGTCGAGTGGGTACTTACCTTAGAATTTTACAGGACCTCCAGTTAATGTGGGGGTCCAAACAGCGGACAAATTCAAGATCGCCGACCCATTCAGCGATTCACCGACTAGTCCATGGGCCTTCCGAGTTTTACAGACTCTATCTTCTGATTCCTTAAGTCCAACGGTGGTCCAAGTCGGGCTCACCGACCTCTTCGGTCATCGATTGGACATTTTGCTTGCCAACCTGCACTTTTCAAACACTTTCTACACTTCGACTTGCACAATCAACACATGATTATTTCAAAAACAAAAAAAAAGCAATAAAACTTGGGTTTCCTCCTAAGAAGCGCCTTAGTTAATGTGGTGGCACGACGCAAGTCCTCACTCAAACTTCATTCTTGGGGTTTGCCATAGTGTCACTAGGCAACCCTCCTTGTTGTCTCGGGTTTAAATGAGAAGAAATTTGACCCATTTGGTTCTCCAATTGTTTGATAGAGACGGAATGAGAAGTAACCATCTGGCTAAGGGTCGATACATCTTCCTTCATTTCTTTCAAAAATTTATCAGATCCTTCAACCTTGTGGAGAATACGAGAGAGCATATCCTCAGAACGGCCACCCTTAGAATCTTTAGGCTTTTCACGCTCGTGGGGAGAAATGTACCTATTCTTCTCCCCATCTCTTTCCTTCCAAGTGGGGTTACGATCCCTCCACTCTTTATAACGAACTCTCCAGCCATCATCCTTTTTCCAGCCTTGGTTACCACCCTGCCTCGGGTAGTTTGCACGATAACCACCTCCTTGGTTGGCTAGGAAGTTTACCTCCTCGTTATACAACGCTTCAAACTCGGCCTCATCAGGTCTTACACACCCAATACCTATAACATTTACCTTTCTATCACCAGCTCCCATAACATTCTTGGCTAAAATGTCCAGCTGAGTCATCATTTTTTTTATGTTTTGGTCCCTCCCTTGATCTTTTTCAATCTATTCTTTGGTTAATTTAAAAGTGAGAGGGGATACCTGATCTTCAAGGGTGTACCATGCCCGGTTAATTTTGATCATACCATCCAAGAGTTAGGCTGCTATAATGTAAGGTTGTTGCACCAAACCTCCCAAAGAAAGTTGGTCAGCCACCCCCTTGTTCACCGAATCAAGGCTTCGATAAAAGTATTGCAACAAAACGTTGTTGGGAAAACCATGAGTTTGGCATTGTAGCCCCAACTTCTTGAATCTTAGCCAAGTGTCATGGATTGGCTCACCCTCATAACGCTTGAAGCTCTAGATGTTGTCCCTAAGTGTCATCATCTTCGAAGGAGGGAAAAATCGCACTTGAAATGCAGTGACAATTTCTTCCCACGAAGTGATGGAGTCTCTTGGCAATTCAGCCAACCACTTACATGCTTCTCCCATTAAAGAAAATCGGAACAATCTCAACCGGACCGACTCTTAGGATATGTTCTTGAAGGAAAATGGCCCGCAAACATCAATAAAGTTCCTTATATGTTCATGGGGATCCTCATGAGCCAACCCACCAAAAAAGCCTTTCAATTGAAAGAGCTACAACATGGTGCTTGTAATGTGGAACACTGCGTTCCCTTCAGCCGAAGGCAAGCGAATGGCACCAACTCCACCCACAAGATTAGGCTCATTAGCATTTGGCTCATTGACATCATTGAGATTGCCGATGTCATATTAGTGGTCCACTTGGCTACCATTGCTTCCGTTGACACTAATTTCCTCTGTTTTAACAACAGCAACACAAAAATCAAAACTGAAAGTAAGTAGATTCAACTATGACTAAAAAGAACAAAGTTCAACTTCACCAAAAGAATCACAAACAACACCACTCCCCGGCAGCGGCGCCATTTTTATCTAACATTTCATGCCCCCCTCATCAAATTCTAGGTGTTCAACGATAGTAAATCAGTTTATAACCCAACTAAATGAGTTGGGGTCGAATCCCACAAGGAACGGTACATGTTTAAGATTCAACTGGGAAGTACGAACATGGTCAAATCAGTCATAGGAATAAAAATTATCTAATAAGGACATCATGCAAATAAGGGGTTGACACGAATGTCAAATGGGGGGGTTTTAGTTTTGATTATCAACTACAAACACTGGCAATCAATAATAAATAACAATAATGAGACGGGTTCTTGGGATGTGATTCGATTATAGGCTAATAAAGACAAATGGGTAATTGTAACTATTAGAAAATAGCTACTTATTAGTAAGTAAGCTAGGCTATAGAGGAGGTTAACTTTCTCTCGAACAATTTACCCCGAATCAAGTCGATTTCTCTCGAACATCAACAAGAAAGAAAAATAAGAACAACCCATATCTTAGTCCATTCACTCTTTCGAGCTGAATGTGAGGGATTGGGTTTAGGATTCACTCTCTCGAGCTGAACACATGTCAACCCAATACCCACTGACTATCACTCAATAAGCTTAGTATTAAAACCTCTCTCTCTCGCAGGCCAAAAACACAAGGGTAGAACTGCATTAGCAACTTGATATTTATTAACATTTATCAAAGACACTTCATCCAATATTAAGCGTCAACGATCGTTAAGTAGTAATATAACCCAACTAAGGGAGTTGGGGTCGAGTCCCAAGGGAGTGGTACGTATTTGAGAATCAATAGGAAAGCATGAATATGCTCAAGTCAATCATAGCTAAAAACATTTATGAATAAAAGCATGGTTCAAGTTAGGGGCAACACAAGTGTCAAATATCAGGGGGATTTGGTTTCAACTATCAGCTACAATAGCAAATAACATGAAAATATCAAGTATAGAGACTGGTTCTTGGGATGTGATTCGATTATGGGCCAAGGTAGACAAATGGGTGATTGCAATTAATAGTGAATAACTATAAATCAGTGAATAAGCTAGACTTTAGAGGGGATAAACTTTCTCTCGAACAATTTACCCCAAATCAAATTGATTTCTCTCGAACACCAATAAGCAAGGATTAAGAACAACCTTCGCTTTAGTCCATTCACTCTCTCGAGCTGAATGTGTGGAAAAGGGTTTAGGATTCACTCTCTCGAGCTGATCAACCCATGACAACCCAATACCAACAAACCATCAAAACAGTAATCTTGCTTTTAAAACCTCTCTCTCGAGCAAGCAAAAAATACGAAGGTAGAGTTACATTTGCAACTACAACCCTTTAGATTAAGCCACAATTACTGAATGAAAGAACTTTTAAACAGCATTTACACTATCAATTAACAATACCCAGCAGCTAAATCAACCCATAATCACAACCCAATAATTGGGGTTTTAGCTAGACATCATAAAAAGGTAAGAATCGTTACCAAATTATGTTTCCATCAACTAGGTAGAATTGATATAGTGTTTACAAAGGTCTAAGAAGAAGAATCTTCAACACGCACTTCCAATTTTTTAGAAATGGAAATCTTCAAATCTTCAAAGCTAAGTAGAAAATGTCTCTAAACTCAGTTCTCAGCCCTCAAACTTGAAAACAGAATAATAATGAAAACTATTGAATGCTAGATACTAAACTAAGAATATAAAAAATTGTATTTATAGTCGCCAAAAATGTGCTGCGAAGGACCATTCGGCACAATAAGTTGGGATCGCCGATCCACTCGGCGATTCACCATTTGGTCAATTCCATCGCCTTTTTGCTTTGGCATTCAGCATCTTCATGTTTTGTACTTTGGGCATGGGAAGCCCTTTTGGCGAATCGCCTACAACATTCGTCGAGCAAGGATTAGCCCGCCGAAAGTTACAGTGCAATTTAAGGCTAAGGGGTGCAGACAAAGGGCAATCAAGAAGACTTTCGGCGAGTCGCCGAGTGCCTTCGGTGACCTCAAGCTTCTCGCCAAAAGTTACAGAACCAAAAGACAAGTATAGAATGAAATTAAAGGCGAAATGGGGAACTTCGTCGAACCACCGAGTGATTCGGCGAGTTCGACCAAGCTCGTCAAATGACCTTACGTGCCTTCTTTCAACCCAACTTCCCGAATTCAACCCCACAACCCCCGAAAAAAATCAAAGCATGCACTAATAAAATTAAAGCAAGACCCACAACACCCATTGCCCTGGGATACTCAGACTTCTCCCAGTTTTGCCAAATTTGGCCATTTGACGACTTTTGCCCTTAAGAATGACGTCACCCGCTCTATCATTGGGAAAATTATGTCATTTGGTGCAACTATGGGTTACTTAGACTTCACCCGACTAGACCCAACAACATGCAAGCACAACCCTACAAGATTTAACCAATTTTAAGGCACAAAACTACGGGAATTCAACATTATAGGCAGTATGGGCAAGGATATCGAATTAAAATAGGCATTCAAACATACTAACACTATTAGAGATGCCTAGCACATGACAACATGATAAGATCATTTGCATAAGAGTACAAATTTGATAAAAGTAAACTCTGGGTTCGGAAAACCAACCTAAAATGCCGATTAAAATGATTGAAATGCTAAGCGGCAAAATAATCCAACTCCGAGCACGAATCAATGACTAAAACACTCTAAAATGCAAAAAGCACAGGAAACTAAAGTGCGGGTGTGAGTTTGGGAAGAATAAAAGTGAGGGAAAGTGAAAGAGTTGGAAGTTTAAACCTTTGGCCTTTTAAAAATCATCCAGTTCTCGCTCATTCGGTGACATTAGTCGTGCTCTCCAACCAACTCGGCGACACGCCGAGTGGTCACTTACCTTGCCGAGTTTTATGAGACCTCCAGTTAATGTGGGGGTCCAAACGGTGGACTAGATCGTGATCGCCGACCTAGTTGGCGACTCGCTAATCTTTTCGTGGACTCGCTGAGCTTTACAGACTCCAAAGTAAAATTGTCTTGAGTCCAACGGCGGTCTAGGTCAGGGTTGTCGACCTCTTCGGTGATGCACCGACTAGACCTTTAGCTCGCCAACATGCACTTTTCGAACAATTTCCACACTTTGACCTGCACATTCAACACACCATTATTTCTAGAATTAAAAAGAAAGAAAATAAAACTTGGGTTGCCTCCCAAGCAGTGCCTTAGTTAACGTCGTGGCACGACGCAAGTCCACACTTAAACCTCATTCTTGGGGTTAGCCATAATATCACTAGGCAAACCCCCTTGTTGTCTCGAGTTCAAATGAGACGAGATATGACCCATTTGGGTCTCCAACTGCTTGATTGATACAGAATGGGAGGTAACGGTTTGGCTAAGGGTCGACACATCTTCTTTCATTTCCTTTAAAATCTTGTCCGACCCCTCAACTTTGTTGAGGATACGAGACAGCATATCCTCAAACCGGTCACCTTCTGAATCCTTTGGGTTGTGGCGCTCATGGGGAGGCATATGCCTCAGGTAGTTTGAACGATAACCACCACTTTGGTTAACTAGGAAATTCACCTCTTCATTATAAAAAGCTTCAAACTTAGACTCATCCGGATTAGCACACCCGACACCCACGGCATTGACACTTCGATCACCAGCTCCCATGACATTTTTAGACAAAATGTCAAGTTGTGTCATGATCTTGGACATGTTCTGGTCCCTCTCTTGGTCTTTCTCCATCTGCTCTTTGGTTAGTTTAAACGTGAGAGGGAAGACTTGGTCTTCACGGGTATACCACGCCCTGTTTATGGTAGTCATGCCATCCAAGAGCTGAGCCGCTAACACATAAGGTTGCTGCATCAAACCTCCCAGAGAAAGTTGGTCAGCAACACCCTTATTTACCAAGTCAAGACTCCGGTAAAAATACTGCAGCAACACGTTATCAGGCAAGCCATGGGTTGGGCATTAAAGCACCAACTTCTTGAATCGCAGCCAAGTTTTATGAATTGGCTCGCCTTCTAGACACTTGAAGCTCTAAATGTTGTCCCTAAGAGTCATCATCTTCGGGGAAGGTAAAAATTGCACTTGAAATGCGGTGACCAACTCCTCCCAAGCAGTGATTGATTCACATAGTAATTCAGTCAACCACTTACATGCCTCCCCCATCAAAGAGAACGGGAACAACCTCAACTGGACCGACTCTTGAGAGATGTTCTTGAAGGAGAACGGTCCGCATATATCCACAAAGTTTCTAATATGCTCATGGGGATCCTCATGAGCCAAATCACTGAAAGTCCCCTTTAATTGCAAGAGTTGCAATATAATACTCGTGATGTGGAACACCACATTCCCTTCGGCCAGAGGCAAGTGAATGGCAACAATACCACCCATAAGATGGGGGTCATTAACATTAGGCTTGTTGACATCGTTGAGATTTCTGATGTCATCTTGATGGCCTACTTGTCTTCCATTGCTGCCGTTCACACTCATACTTTTTGATTGAACACACAAACATGCAAAACAAAACTAAAATTAAGTAAGTATCACTATAACTAACAAGAACAAAATTTAACTTAACTAAAAATTCTCAAGTAACACCACTCCCCAGCAGCGGCGCCATTTTGATATTTATTAACGTTTATCAAAGACACTTCATCCAATACTAAGTGTCAACGATCGTTAAGTAGTAATATAACCCAACTAAGTGAGTTGAGGTCAAGTCCTAAGGGAGTGGTACGTATTTGAGAATCAATAGGAAAGCATGAATATGCTCAAGTCAATCATAGCTAAAAACATTTACGAATAAAAGCATGGTTCAAGTTAGGGGCAACACAAGTGTCAAATATCAGGGGGATTTGGTATCGACTATCAGCTACAATAATAAATAACACGAAAATAGCAAGTATAGAGGTGCGTTCTTGGGATGTGATTGGATTATGGGCCAAGGTTGACAAATGGGTGATTGCAATTAATAGTTAATAGCTGTAAATCAGTGAATAAGCTAGACTTTAGTGGGGATAAACTTTCTCTCAAACAATTTACCCCTAATCAAATTGGTTTATCTCGAACACCAATAAGCAGCAATTAAGAATAACCTTCGCTTTATTCCATTCACTCTCTCGAGCTGAATGTGTGGAAAAGAGTTTAGGATTCACTCTCTCGAGTTGAACTCATGACAACCCAATGCCCATTGACCATCAAATCAGTAATCTTGGTTTTAAAACCTCTCTCTCCAGGAAGCCAAAAATACGAAGGTAGAGTTGCATTTGAAACTACAACCCTTTAGATTAAGCCACAATTACTGAATGAAATCACTTTTAAACAACATTTATACTATCAATTAACAATACCCAACAGCTAAATCAACCCATAATCACATAATCACACCCCAAGAATTGGGGTTTTAGCTAGACATCATAAAAAGGTAAGAATCGTTACCAAATTGTGTTTCCATCAACTGGGTAGGATTAATATAGTCTTTACAAAGGTCTAAAATGAAGAATCTTCAACACCCACTTCCAATTTCTTAGAAATGGAAAACTTCAAATATTCAAAGCTAAGAAGAAAATGTCTCTAAACTCAGTTCTCAGCCCTCAAACTTGAAAACAGAATAATAATAAAAACTATTGAATGCTAGATACTAAACTAAGAATTTAAAAAATGTATTTATATTGGACAAAAATGTGCTGCAAAGAACCATTCGGTGCAATAAGTCAGGATTGCCGATCCACTCGGCGATCTCCCCTTTGGTCAATTACATCGCCTCTTTGCTTTGGCCTTCAGCATCTTCAAGTTTTTTACTTTGGGTGATATGACACTACATCGCGGAACCATTTGGTGACTCACCTACTACTTCTTTATATCGCTGATTTGATTTTCTCTTTCAGGGCTCGGTACACTAGAATATTAGGCGAGAGAATGGCCATTTGGCGACTCATCCAATGGATTAGGCGATCCTCAGGCGTTTTTTTCTTCGCTCTTTTAGCTGCCTTGTTCCTTTTTGCTCATTAGTGTCCATGCTTTGTTCCTCAATCCAAATACCTGATAATCAAGGATTTACATCAGTTATTGGCACAAAATATGCATTTGAGGACACTAAATCTATTAAAATGAAGCCCTGAATGAGTCCAAATTGTGGACTCATCACAACTACAATTCTTAAATTAAACAACAATTACTGATTGAACTCACTTCTAAACAACATTTAAACTAACAATTATCAATACTCAAAGCTAAATCATCCCATAATCACACCCCAAGAATTGGGGTTTTAGCTAGACATTATAAAAAGATAAAATTCGTTACCAAATTGAGTTTCCATAAACTGTGTAAGATTGATTTCGTCTTATCAATGGTCCAATTCGAAGAATCTCAAAGACCCACTTCCAATTTCTCAAAAGTGAAAAACTTCAATTCTTCAAAGCTTAGCAAAAACTAGAGAAAACTTGTCTCAACCTAAAAATCTTATGATATTCTCCGAAATCGATATATGATAGATACTAAACTAAATGTTCAAAAATGTATTTATAGTCGCCAAAAATGTGCTACGAAGAGCCACTTAGCGAAGTAAGTCAGGCTCGCCGAACCACTCGACGAGCCGCCCTTTGGTCACTTCCATCGCCTTTTGCCTTGGCATTCAGCATCCTCAAGTTCTGTAACTTTGGGCGATCCAACACTGCATTGTGGAACTACTCGGTGATTCGCCGACTGTTCCATCCCATTGCCAACTTGATTTCTTACTTCAGGGCTTGTTAAACTGGAGCATTAAGTGGTCAAATGGCCATTTGGTGACTCGCCAAGCGGACTTGGCGATCACCAGGCTTGCATTTCTTCATTCTTTCAACTCGCTTTGTTCCTTTTTGTAAATTAGTATCCTTGCTTTGTTCCTCAATCCATATACATGGAAATCAAGGGTTTTACAGCAGTTATTGGCACAAAATAAGCATTTGAGGACACTAAATCTATATAAATGAAGCCCTAAATGAGTCCAAATCTAGGACTCATCAGTCGTATCCCAACTCCTTGATGGTATGACCAAGATCAATAGAACATGGTACACCCGTGAGGACAAAGTGTCTCCTCTCACCTTTAGGATGAGAAAATAACTGATCGAGAAGGATCAAGAGAGAGATCAAATTATGGACAACAAGATGACCCAGCTGGATATATTGTCGAAAAATGTGATGGGTAGTGTGTTGAAGAGTTTGAATGATGTGGGTATTGGAGGATCAAACCCCGATGATGCACATTTTGAGGCTTTGTATAATGAGAAAGTGAATTTACTTACAAATCAAGGAGGAGGTTTTCGTTCAAACTACCCAAGGTCGAGTGGAAATTTGGGTTGGAATAGAGATGATGGATAGAGAGATCGTGACAAAGAATGGCATGATCGTAATGCCACTTGGAAGGAAAGAGAGGGTGATAAGGACAGATACATCCCACCTCATGAGCCTCAAAAGCCTATGAAACAAATGGCTAACTCGGATGTCCCAATAGATGACACGCTTTCACGCATTCTCAATAAGGTAGAAGGGTCAGACAAAGTTTTGAAGGAAATGAAAAAGGACGTCTCTACACTTAATAAGATGGTAACCTACCATTCAGTGGCAATCAAGCAATTGGAAACACAAATGGGTAAAATTTTGTCTCATTTGAACCCAAGGCCAAAAGGGGGCCTGCCAAGTGATACCTTGACCAACCTAAAGAATGATCCTTGAAAACATATCCACGTCGTGCCACGACGTTAAATGAGGCGCTTCTAGGGAGGCAACCCAAGGTTTATTCCTTTTATTTTTGTTGTTTGAATAGTGGGTGTTGAATGTGCAGGTTCAAAAGTTGGAATTTTTAGAAAATGGCAACTAGGAGAGACAAAGCTCTGGTCAACGTGCTCGACTTGGACTGTCGTTGGAACCACCTAGCTTGCCAGAGGTTCTGTAAAACTCAGCGAGCTAAAGTAACACTAGGCGCATCGCCGAGTCGGTCGGCGGATGCGACTTACTTCACCAACTAGCACGCGAATGAAAAGGTTTTAAAGGCCAAACGATTTAAATTTCAAAATCCTTTCACTTTCCTACTTTTTAACTCCCGCATTCTCTCATCCGATAATAGATCTTTCATATTTTTGTACTTTTATCTTCGTGTTACTTGGGATATTTCCTCGCGATAGACTTTTGAATTTCTTTGGCGCCTAGCTTTACAAAACTTTCAGCATAAAAGGTTGGTCTTCCGAACCTCGAACTTAATTTGTGGTTGGAATCAAATGCTTGTGATAAATTAATGTTGAATATTGTTGAGTACTATCTTTTTATAATCGTATCATTGTTTGATTGCCCGTAGTTA
Organism: Solanum acaule; assembly: GCA_036250505.1. Lineage (NCBI taxonomy): Eukaryota > Viridiplantae > Streptophyta > Magnoliopsida > Solanales > Solanaceae > Solanum > Solanum acaule. The sequence continues at coordinate 612 of JAJOOR010014174.1, read as the reverse complement.
AATGAATTTGTATTTAAATGATCGTAATTAATTGATTCCCGTGTCGATGGTTGATTAAATTGTTGGGTTGTATTCATTTTGTGTTGGGTCTAGTGGGTGAAGTCTGAGTAACCCCTGATAGTGCTAATTGTCAAAAATTGCTCGATGATAGAGTGATTGGCTTCATTCATAAGGGGAAAAGACATCAATTGGCAAATTTTGGCCAAATCAGGGGATGTCTGAGTACCCCGTGGGCATGGGTCTTATGGGTCTAGTGTTAATTTCGTGTTATTGGTGTTTAGTTTTGGTCTTGTGGGCTACTGGCTTAATTTTTAAGAATGAGGTGAAAAACTGGCATGTTGGGCCATTTGGCGAGCTCGATCGAGCTTGCCAAGTGGTTCAGCAGTTCGCCTAAGTGCCCTTATATCGCTCTTTCTTTCTCTATATTGTGGGTTTTAGTGTTGTATCTTTCGGCGATATGCCTGTTGTAACAACCCTAAAAATGAACTAGTGAAACTAGAGCCTCACATGTGAGTTTGGAGTTGAGAACTTGATGAAATGATGAGAAATGACAGTGACGTCCGGAAACTAGTCATTTGAACTAGTGAGTTGTAAGGGTCAACTTTAAATGGT
>JAJOOR010014173.1:0-29965 GCA_036250505.1 Solanum acaule | reverse complement strand
CTCAACTCATCAATATACCAACAATTCAACATGAATAAGTATAGATAATCATAGGAAACATCAATACAATCTAATGTAAACATAATTTCACCAATAAAGATCATATTCACAAAGACCCACATCATAGGCCAATTTTGAGAATTTGGAGATCATGGGTTCTTCAAGAATTCCTTTGAAAATTGTCTTAAAAACATTAATTCCACATTAATTCATCAATAGAATGATTTAGAAAATCGTTTGACAAGGAACCCATGTTTAGATTGAAAATTGGGAATTTTGGTCTTTGAATCACTTTTGAAAATTTTTGATAGAACTCCTTGATTGAGAGGTTATTCATGTATCAAGTGTCACCATACCTTAATTATTGAAGACCCATGAGGTTGAAGAAGAAATCAGTTGAAAACCCATCTTCTAGCTTGAGAGCTTCATCAAGGTCTTCAATGGAGTTTTTGAGAGAATCTATTTTGAGATGGAAGGGTCAATTTGAAGAATTGGGTGTAATTTTAGGATTTTGGGGTTTTAACCAACTTAAAATACCCTAAAATAGGTATAATAACAGTTTATAATAATTCCCCAAAGTACCCAAAGTACCCCTCACTTAGTTGGACCTTTTTAAATAAGTCAAACTTGAGTTTTATTTTCGCAGATTTCGTCGGGAAACAAGTTCGCGACGCGGAGGTGTTCCCACAAGTTTTCATAAATTAAATCCGAGACAGTAGAGTACGTGACATGTCTGTGACGCGGACCAAAACTTTGGCCTATGGTGGAGCTAGTCCGCGACGCGGACATGCTCCCTCCATAAGCAATGTCCTGCCTTGGCAGCTTGCTTGGCCAAGGTTGGGGTCTTCCTCGGGGACCCTTAGGGTGGCCCCCGAGGAGTTGTATCCAAACGTTTTGACCCTAAAAACATTTATTAAGACACTAGGGTCACCTCCACTGATTTTAGACTCCAAACAACACATAAAAACATGAACAACATACTAGAAAACACCAACGCGTAAAAGACTAGTTTCCGAATGTCTTGGTTGTCCCTTGACGATTGACTTCCAAACTGTTTAAAACTGACTTAAAAGGCTATTCTTCATTATTTTGACAAGTTATTAATGCATAAAACTCATGTAAGGCTCTACTTTATCCTACTTCATTTTGAGGGTCGTTACACTTTCTACCAATGGGCAAGAATTAATGCAAGTAAGTTGTAGTGCACTTGGCAATTAATCTAGTCAAAAGAGTCGTAGTAGGTGATCGAATGACTTGGTTCTTTCGGCTGGTCAATAAGTCTAAGTAGGTGATGCACCTACTTGTCACCTACTAGCTTGGTTAATTCAAGCAAGCAACTAACTTGTTTTATTTCATTTTCTAAATCATAATCCATATTGCTTTAACTTAATACTATACATTGAATTTTAAGCTCAAATACCACCTTGCTAGATCATGTTTAAATACTTCTATCGAGGTTAACTTGTATGCACACCTGCTTAAACATGTGAGGCATCACAACACCTTCCAATCTAATTCCAATCACCACTGCTCATCTATGAAGCCATTCCTTAACCTATATGGAAAGTTGACGAACAATGTTAGGGATCAAAAACCCAGAACTGTACAATGTGGGAACTCTTAAAAACCTTAGAACTCATTTTTCATCTTCTGAAAACTGCATTTATACGTTTCCTAATTTTCAACTTCGGGGCCACTCAGCGGAATAAGTCGAGCTTCGCCGAGTGCTCCTTTTCATTGCCTTCTTGGCTTGGCTTTTCCACACTTCAATTCTTTGACTTAAGGCATTCAAAACTTGCATCGTCGAATCATTCGGTGCATTGCTAAAACTTCAATCTCCTCGCCGAGTTGGCTTTGTCCATGGGCTGGCCCACTATAACTTTTGGCGAGCTGAATAGCCACCCGGCGACTCGCTGAGTGGTTTTGGCGAGCATCAGCCTTGCTTTTCTTCAGCTTGTTTAACTTTTTCGCTCCTTTTTTCTTGGTAATGTCCTTGCCTTGCTCTTTTGCCTTCTTTACTGCAAATTTGCATTTTAACATCACTTTATAGCATAAAATAGACATTGAGGACACAAAAACTCTGAATATTAATCCTTAAATGAGTAGAAATCCCAGACTAATCAACACCCCCAACTTAAACTTTTGTTTGTTTTCAAGTAAACCGCAAGATCAATCATTTCAACAGAGATGTCTACAAATAGTGCTACTCAAAACTCAACATGAACGCGCAAGAGATTCGATCTATCCATGCAATGTTCAATTGTTCACTACAAGTTTCAAACTATGATTAGCCATCATCAAATAGAAATCAAGCTCACAATGCTTTCTTCAAATGTAAATTCAAGCACAACAAAAGTATTTGAATGCCCTCACAACAAGAATGATTCCATTCCCACACAAACCTCATCAAAATTTCAGAATTAATAAATCAAAAGCAACTCTCACATTCTCAAAGATAAACACATGCATGATTCTACCCATAGGCTTGCCCGTATTTTCCAATCAACATGACGTTAAGGTCAATCAAGATAACAAAGGTCTTTCAAAGCATGTAACAGGGCTGAGGGTAAAGGTATAATCATTTTGGCTTAGTGACTTCTACCTTAATGACGCATGTTATGCATTTAAACTTTTCTCCTTTTCTTTCGCTCTTTTTTTATTTTTACAATCCACCCTATGTTCTTTTGAGCATGATTCATTGGATACCCCATTTTTTTATCCATTGCACAAACTTTATTGCAACAATTTTTTTCTTCTTTTAATTCTCTTATTTTTTTTTCATATATGGAGGGATTCCATCTTTTTCAACACAATCCATCAAGGGAAATTTTATTTACAAACGTCTTGACTATCCTCCTTTTTCACCACACCCCCTAACATAGGGTTTTGGCCTAAGATTGCTATTCAAGCAGACCAATGATTCATAAAGGTTTTAGGCGATGGGAAAAAGAGGTCAAATATGTTCATGTTTCATCCAAAGAAAAGGTTAGGCTCAAATGGTGCGAAGCTTGGTTCACACTCTCAACAGTTGGTCACAAAGAGGTATACAAGCAATTTGGTTCACTCTGCAAAATATTTACCTTACATCATATTTATCATTTGCCTACATTAGTTGATTGGACAAACGGGAAAAGTTCTAGGCATTACCAAGCACATATTTCAAGACAATCTCACCACACATGGAATTCAACACAATCATCAATCAAGATTCGACAATTTTAGCTCGCATGGAATGTTCATCACAAGATTTATTTCAACAATCGTCCAATCACAATGAGATTCTAATAGTTCAAAGATGACTTGTGCAACTAAAATATGCCTCTTTAGAACACACAAACATATTTTTCAAACAAGAGCACAATTCTAGTCATCGGTATTGATCGCAACCGATAATCAAATATGCAAGAGAACATCCACATTCGCAAACATTAAGAGGTGAAATTTAAAATTTGGATAAACAACCAACATTCACATTAAAAACCAAAAAGCCATAGTCACTCAAAGTAAGCAAACAAGCTAAGACAAATAAAATTTTCACAAAAGCAACCCAAAAGAGGCAAGTATCAAGATACCTCACCCCGCCAAACAAAACTAACAATCGTCCTCAATGCAACAGAAATAAACAGTCTCAAAATAAAACTAAAGAAAGTTAACATCCCCTGTTAGGCTAAGCCTTAGGTGAACAATGCACTTCCAGGACTCTCTCGATCTGGCCATCAGTGTCCGGCTCAGCTCTATCCGTTGATCCACTGGATCCCACCATCGATGTGTCCCAAAGAGATGCCTCTATGGCTGTCTTTACCATCACACCCTCTAGGTCCTCTAGATCATCATATATTGCTACATCACGGGTACAACGCACCTTGTCATCCGTATCGGGAGCATCAAACTCGGCATCATCATCAGCCAGAATAACATCTTCGGTCGTAGTAGCCGGGGGGATCTCAGAAATGGCTTTAAACTCTGTACTCGAGACCTCAACAAGGTTCACCGTGCCAAAAAACATAGAAAGATATGTAGATTTAAGCTTATCCACATAACGTCTCAAGCTAGTAACATCGGCTCTCAGAGCCGTCACATCAGAAAGTGAGGTCTGACTCTGTTTCGACCTTATAGCCATTTCTTGCTCAATAATCAGCCCAAGACTCAGTCTATCCAGGTCATTGATGCATCCCAACAAAGCCTTCTTAGGATGCCAGTGTATGGACTCGTTCTCAAAAGGCATCAATGTACTGCTAATAAACCCAAACTAATACCGTGTAATTACATTCAAATCCTTTTTCTCTATCTAAAATCCACGCTTGATCCACGCTGGTGTGATGTAAGAAATTAGAGGAGCCAACCAACCCTTTAAGTCATCAAGGGTCTTCTTTTGTATATGATCTACCAAGACGTGGGTGACATTCATAGTGCACCCCAACACCTCATTAATGTTTGTGCTACTGCAGTTCACCTTTCTATCACGCATAACCATATGATCAACTGGTGCAAATGATTTAGCCTTCTTCTTCCCCTTTGGCACCAACTTCCCATATTCAGTATAAAACTCTAGAACCCAAGAAGGTATGTATGAGCCTCGGGGCCGTGGAATATCTCAAACTTGTTGAACTTGATGGTGTCCCACACTTCTGGGTACCTATCCCCCACTCCATCTGTCCACAACATCTTCTCTTCAAAGATAGTCCTCAACCCGGCAGCCTTGAGTTTGTCTAGTGATCAAGGTGGGGGTACCTGTACTGGGGAACTGGAGATACCTACTCAACCATATGTGCTGGAGGTAGAGGAGGTGTAGGAGTCACCGATATTCTGGCCGGATCATATAACGCTTTTGAGTGCAATTCAATTCGTCTCCTCTCAAGGTTCTAATCATCTTCCGGCTTGGATACATATGCTAGAAATCTAGACCCCAAGTTATCCTCACCTATAGATTCCGAAGTGGTGAGGTGGGTTTCATAGATACCCATGTTGTCGGAGCTATCCTCAGCCAGACGTTGCTCTGTAGGACCTTTTCCCTTTCCAGTGTTCTTCCCCACTGTCATGTGAAGTTTGGATTGTGTAGCTCGTGGGGGAGCAGCACCCTCATTTATCACTATTCCCCGTGCGCTCTATCGGGGTAGTTGATTTCTACCAGGAACCTTGGGTCTTGCCATATCTGCATAACAACATAGAGTGAACCAAAATGTTAGAAACAGGTTAACAAAAATCACAGTTGAAAATAATGCAGAAAAACTCACCGACTAATTCGGCGAGTCGCCTGCCTCATTCGACGAGTTAAGTCGAGATCGTAGAATGTTACAAAATAGAATTTCACAAAATATAGCAAAGGTCGTCCAAGTGTAGGGTCAGTCGGTGATTCACCGACCTCATTCGGCAAACTAGAAGTAGCTCACCGAATGTTACAAAATATTAAATAAAAATTGTGGCTGACAAAGGGCGATCACTAAGGCAATTGGCGAGTCCCCGAATGAACTCAGCGAGCTCAGGCATATCGCCGAATGTTTCAGAATCAAACCATAAAAAATAAAGAACACAAAGGTGATCTAAGGGTCCTTTGGCGAGCTTGACTAAGCTCATCGACTTGTGTCTCGTGCGAGTTTTGACCTCGATCTTCAATTTTCAACCCACTACCCACTATAATAAAATTTAACACTATTATATGCAATTAAGCCCAGAACCATTTCAATACTGACCCCGTGGTACTCAGACTTCCCTCGATTTGTCTAAAATTGACCAATCAACGTCTTTTGCCCTTAAGAATGACATCACATGCTCTATCATTGGGCAAATTCAGTTGATCGGTACAATTTGAGTTACTCAAACTTTACCTTCACCAAACCCAACATACAAACAATATACACCCATGATTTCAATCAATTAAAACACGGAATTCAACAATTATGGGCTAAAACACAAACATAAACACGATACGATAGAAGCCCTTACTAAAAAATCAACAAAATCCACAAAATGATGCAATAGATCAAACAATATTATGAGCATGCATAAAAAACTACTTAAATTTAAGCCGAGTTTGGGACAGGAACCTAAAAAGTAGATGGAAACAAATGCTAGGCAAGCAAAAATAGAAGCAAAAGTGCAACATTCCCCCAAGAAATTGATCTCCACACAAAAGTAACGAGCAAAATATAATCTAGATATGAAGTGCAATAATGCAAGGGTAAAAAAATGTGAAAAAAAAGGGAATTTTGAAGTCAAAACGGTTAAGGCCCTTTTTGACCCTTCAGTTCGAGCCCCAGTCGGCCATATTGACTTATCTCGTCGACCATTCAGCGATGCATTGAATGGTGCTTTTGACCGCAGAAATTTACAGAACTCCGACCCTTTGGTTAGTCAAAACGGCGGTCCAGATCAGGCTTGCCAACCTTTTTGGTGAGCCATCGAACGATACCTAAACTCACCTAATTGCCTCTTTTTAAAAAAATTGGAATTTTCAACCTGCACATCTAACACCTATTATTCAAACACCAACTTTAAAAACTAAAAACTTGGGTTGCCTCCCAACAAGCGTCATATTTAACGTGGTGGCATGATGACACACTTTCAAGCTTCATTCTTTAGGTTAACTATGGTATCACTCGGTAATCCTCCTTTTGGTCTTGGGTTAAAATGAGTCTAGATTTGACCCATTTGTGTTTCCAACTGCTTAATCGATACCAAATGTGAGGTAACTGTTTGGTTCAGAGATTAGACATCATCTTTCATTTCCTTTAGCACTTTGTATGATCCTTCCATTTTGTTGAGAATGTGTGCAAGCATATCTTTAGTATGTAAATTTTCAAGATTAGCCCTTTGTTCTTTTGACTTTTGATGCTCATGGGGAGGTACATATCGTTCTTTGTCACTGTCCAGCTAACTCCAATTCGTACCATGGCCATGCCATTTATTATCTCGGTCTGTCCAACCGTCATCACGATCCCTATTCTAATTTTGGTTCCCTACTGGCCTTGGGTATTTCAGACAGAAACCTCCTCCTTGATTTGTTAGGAAATGTACTTCCTCATTGTACATAGCTTAAAATTATGCTTCATTAGGATACACTCCATTAACTTGGATCGTATGCACAACCTGAAAACCACTTCCCATGACATGATTTGACAATAGATCCATTTGGGTCATCATATTGCCCATGTTTGCATCCCGCTCTTGGTCCTTTTCGATTTGTTCCTTTGTCATCTTGAAGTTCAAAGAAGACACTTGATCCTCTTTAGTGTTCCAAGCACAGTTAATTTTTGTCATCTCATCTAGAAGAGTAGATGCTATTTCAAATGGTTGTTGCATGATTTGACTGAATCTAGACTCCGATAGAGTATTGAAGCATCACATTGTTCGGGAGTCCATGAGTTGGACATTGGAGCAACAACTTCTAAAACCTCAACCATGTCTCATTAATTGGTTCACCATCCACTCTCTTAAAGTTCTGAATATTATCTCTCAATGTCGCCATCTTCGACGGAGTGAACAACCTTACATAAAATGCATTAGTGAGATCCTCCCAAAAAGTGATTGAATCACTTTGTAAATCAGCTAACCACTTTGTTGTCTCCGCCATTAGGGAAAAGGGAAACAAATGAGGTCGGACTGAATCTTGAAAGAAAATGGCCCACACACATCCACAAAGATTCAAATATGGTCATGTGGATCCTCAGTAGCTAGACCTCCGAATAGACCCTTCATTTGCAATAGCTGCAACATAGTTCTAGCCACATTAAACACCGCATTTCCCACAACCTGAGGCAATCAAATAGCACCCACATTTCCCAACTAATCTTCTTTGACATCGTGCAAGTTACCGATTTCAATCATTGTGCCCAAGTTAGCTAGCATTGCTCCCATTAACACTCATCTCTTCACCTGTTTAATAGCAGCCAACAAAGCACAAAAAAAAGTTGATTCTACAACAACACAATTAGTTCACAACTAAACATTAGTAAAAGAATTCTAAACACCACTACCCGACAGCGGCGCCATTTTCGATAACGCTAAACTACACTTCATCTGATTCTAAGTGTAGGCGGTCACAATCAAGTATAAACCCAACGAACAGTTAGGGTCGATCCCACATGGAGTGATACGGTACATAATTAAATTACGAAGTGAAATAGTGTTCTAATCGGTTGTAGAAGTAGGCATTTTTGAAAACAATTAAACTAAATGGAAATGGGGTCGACAAGTAATGCTAATTGGGGAGATTAGAGTGAACAATGAACAACTATGAACGGACGGGAGTAATCAACTAGAGAGGGATCCTTAGGAGTGTGATCAATTAAATGTCAATTTTACTAAATGGGTGATTATTATTTACTAGAAATCGTTGAATCTTAGTGGGTAGGCTAGTCGTTAAGTGCAATAGCCATTTATCAATCAACTTTCACGAACCAAGCGAGTTCTCTTGAACCTCAACAAGTATAACACATATAAGCATTCCAATACCTCAATCAATGTACTCTTTCAAGCTTGATTAATAGGATTGTATTTAGACCAACTTTCTCAAGCTAAGTCCACAATAACCCAATCACTACAATCATCAATTAATAGTTTTAACTCTAAATCCTCTTTCTCAAGCAAGATTAGAATGCTAAACTAGAATTGTATTTACAACTACAAATTCATCAATTAAAACTCAACTAGTAATTTAAACCACTTCAAATCAACTATCAAATCAGTAAATACTAACAACCATAAGATAATTAAAGCATTCAATCACATAATCACACCCCCAAGAATGGGGTCTTAGACACACATAATAACGAGCAGGAAATAGTTACCTACTATGTTTTCCATCAGCTTGGGTAACAATCCATAAGTCTTGAAAATACTCAGATTGAATTCTAGATCAAATAAACTTTAAATCTCTACTCAAAATGTGGAAGAACAATGTAAGGGATCAAAACCCCATAATTGGACAATGTGGGAACTATCAAAAACATCAGAACTCTTTTTTCTTCTTTTGAAAATTACATTTATACTTTCCAAGATTTTTAACTTCAGGGCGACTGGATGAAATAAGTTGGTCTTCGCCGACCAGGTCGGCGACTCGCTGAGTGCTACTTTTCATTGCCTTCTTGATTTGTCTTTTCCACACTTCCCTTCTGTGACTTTATGCAATCAAAACCTGTAATACCCCGGAAACTAATAGACCAAACTCGAGCCACAGGCTAGGGTTCTATGGTGTGTCGTATGTGAAATAGTGTCGTAGATGAGACTTTATGTGTTGTGAATCAGGAGTTTAATGGTAGATCATCAAGGTGTGCATTATACCTAGTAGCCTACATGACCTATAGGTGTTTGGTGGTGCATGGGAAGGGAAGCCACCAAGGCAAAAGGGCAAGCCTAAGACAAAGGGCCAAGGTTGCCCAACCATGGCAGCCACTGCATAAGAGTTTACGACCACCTTCACGACTAGTGGTGTGGACCACGGTCTATGAAGGGGTCCATGAAGACTCCTTAGACACTTGGGAGGCCAGACCAAGAGGCCTAGACAAAACCCCAAGTCCACGAGGCACTTCACGGGCCGTTGGCTTGACCACGGCCCGTCAAAGTGCCCGTGAAGGTGCCTTAGCAAATTAAGGTGGTTGAGGGCAAAAAAGGGTTAGTGGAGCTACTAATACATGGACCACGGGCACCACCACAGACCGTGGAGACCTTCAAGGACCATCCAAGTGGACGTGGTGCCTGGGACGGGACTGCCAAGTTGAGGACAATTAAGTAAAATCCTATTCGACTAGGTTGAAGTGGGGGTCATTTTGTATGTATTTTATTAACCTATTTATACTATTTTAAATATATACCTCTTAGTTTTAAGTCACTTTAGATGAGACTCAATTCAAAACCCCAAATCACTCCTCTCTCAAATATTTCTCTATCAAAGAAGAACATCCATTGAAGAAGAAACTAGGGTTGAAGCTAGGGTCAAGAATAAAGGGTTTATTGCTAAAGGCTTGTGCTAGGGCTTTGATCAAGGTATGTTTATCTCTTCATCTATGGGTTCTTCCACCCCTAGAGTCCCCTATAATTTCCCCTAATTTGTGAAGAAGAACCCCAATGAAGGTAGGGTTACTTTCCAATGCATGGGTTTTAGGTGGGTATGATTCCAAAAGGTTGGATACTACTCATATATGGTTACATTGATTTTGATTCATGATATTATGAAGAATTTATGTGAATTCCTTGATTTACCGTAATTTCCAAAGTATGCAGGTTTAGATCTTTTGATGAGGAATTCATGATTTTTGTTAAATTCTCTTGGGTCGTTGATATGTATGGAGTAGATACAAGGATGTGAATATGTGATCATGAATTGACTAGACTTATGCATGTATGTTAGAATATGAATTGAAATGATTAAGAATTGGGACTTTTGATGAATTATGCTAGGAATTGGCTTATAACTAAGGCTTAGGGCTAATGTGCCTTGAAATCTAGACTAGTATGATGTTTGTGAAGTAAAGTTCGAATGTAGGGCTTGAAGTCATAATGTTGATCACTAGGGCTTATAGAATAAGTCTAATATGATTATTTAGCTTGCATGCATGTAGAATGTGAAAGGTTAATCACCTAAAATGAATCATGCTTGTTAGACTAGAATAGCTTGAGGTTGAGTCTTATGATTCCTTCATGGATAGTTGAATTATGTAGTTTGGGATGGTAGATCTGATGGTAGCTTGGGATTGAGGAATTAAGCTCTCCTAAGGTTAGCTTGAACTAGCATTGGTAGGATACTTATCATGGTAGCTTGCATTAGTATAGGCATGGTAGCTTGGGATTGAGGAATTAAGCTCTCCTAAGGTTAGCTTGAAGTAGCATGACTAGAATGCCTTAATGGTAGCTTGACTTAGTTAGGCCAAGATCATTTCATGAAGTTTAGGATTGAGTTATTATACTCTCCTGAGGATAGCTTAGGGTTGATGATTCATACTTCCCTATGGATAGCTTGCATCTTCTTGAATGGTTGCATGGTGGCTAGGTTGGTATACTGGTATCCTTCCTTAGATAACTTCGATTGTATCATATGATGTTTTTCCATGGTAGTTAGGTCTAGCATGGTAGTATGCTACTCTTAATAGATTAGAATGAAATATAATTAGCATTGAGTAAGTTAGCCTAAAGAAGTACTTAGTGTGGATGGTAGTATGGGATGCCACTCATACATGGCACAAGTATGACTTGAAGCTACATATGAAGTGTCCTGTTATGTGATGTATGTCTTGCTTGGATAGTTGTTATAATTGCCTTCCATGATATGATTGACTTAAGTTGATAGTTCCTTGTCAGTATGAAGTAAGTCTATAGTGACACCTAGAAATGATAAATATGAATATGGTGACTTTAAGGATATACTTAGTGTGTGTGGTATTATGGGATGCGCCACATGCATTGCACAAGTGTTCCTTGAGGTGACTTAGGGGTATAGTACTCTTATGACATGTAAACTTACTCCTTGGCTATGAAGGTTGACTATGACCAAGAATGACCTAAGAGAGGTACATAGCTTAGGTAGTATTATGGGATGCAACCTTGGCCTTGCACAAGTATACTTGGAGGTGGCTTGTGAAGTAGTTCACTTGATTATGAAAGACTAATGTTTGAAGAATGAACTTATGTATGTCTTATGTTGACTTGACATGATATAATGCTTATGCTGGAATTATGTTATGATTATGTTATTGTCTCTTATGATTATGTCTTATGTTGACTAACCCTTTTGAGATATCTTATGTTGGTATGTTAGCTTTCATACTTGGTAAATTTTTTACTAACGCATATTGCCTACATTATAACCAAATGTAGGGTTGGAGGCTTGAGTTTGCATTGGAGGTTAGAGTTTCAAGGATTCTAAAAGAAGTGAAGAATTGGTGAGTCCTCATAGCTTCGAGGACAAACCCTTTATGTTCCTTTATGTCATTTTCTTTGTTTTCAGACTTCGTATGGGCTGCGTCCCAATGAATTTTATTCAAGGTTTATTAGATGGTCTGACACAATGATGTTAGAAAGACTTCCGCTTTTACGAAATGATTTTCTAGTTTATGTTTAAAGAATGTTTTAAATTCTTGCGTCTTTTTATGATTATATGTTATGAGTATGCTAAGGGCTTGTATGCGACCCCTTCGGGGTCAAGTATATCATGTCACGTCTAGGGTGTGCTCTTTGGGCCTGACAAACTTGGTATTAGAGCATAAGGTTTTGGGAAAATTTTATGAAGTCTCAAACCACGTCAAGTAGAGTCTTATTCATCGGTGTGAGTCGTGATACTTCTTTGAATAGGAGGCTATGGGATGCTTAGGATAAAGTCTCAGTTCTTCATTCTCTTAGTCGTGCCATAGAGTTTGGCTTTAGTATGCCCTTTTCTAATGTTTGCCTATGATTTTTACAAGTTATGGCTAACACTAGGGCAAATGCTAGGAGGGAAGGAGAAGACAATGGGGATCAAGAGATTCCTCCCGATATTCCAAATCAACTTCCTCCTCAAGTTCCTACTGAACCTCCAATTGGGAATGTCACTCTAGCGGAGTTTAGGGCTTCTATGAATTTGTTGGCTCAAGCCTTGACGGCACAAGTCAATAGAGAGGTGGTGGCTCCGGCAAACCCTATAAGAGGAATGGGTGCTTATAGGATTAGGGAGTTCTTGAGGATGAACCCACCAGAGTTTAATGGCTCCAAGGTGGAGGAGGATCCAAATAGGTTCATAGATGAGGTTTATAAGACCCTTGCTATCATGGGGGTAACTTCTAGAGAAAAAGCGGAATTAGCCGCTTATCAATTGAAAGATGTGGCCCAAATTTGGTATGAGCAATGGAAAGATTCTAGGCCGGTAGGGGCGGGTCATATAGAATGGGAAACTTTTAAGTTGGCTTTCCCTGATAAGTTCTTTCCTCGAGAGTTGAGGGAGGCTATGGTTGAGGAATTCATAAATCTTCAGCAAGGCAATATGAGTGTCAATGAGTATGCCTTGAAGTTCACTCTTTTGTCTAAGTATGCTCCATCTTTGGTAGAAAGTCCTAGGGATTTGATGAATAGGTTCATGACGGGGGTGTCCGAACTAGTAGAAGAAGAATGTCGTATGGCAATGCTTGTTGATGATATAGATATCTCACGCCTCATGGTGTTTTCCCAACAAATAGAAGAGTCGAAACTCAAGAAGGAGAGGGCTAGGGTGGAGATTGATGGGTCCGATGCGCATGGTCGTTCTAGGAATCGAAAAAAGTTTTCTGGACAAAGTTATTCTAGTGCTCCTAAGTATAAGGATGAGAGGGTGTCTAACCCTAAGCCACAAGGAAAAGGTAGTGAATCCCTTTGGCCTACTTGTTCTAGGTGTTGTAAGATACATAAGGGTAGGTGTTTGGCTGGTAGAGATGGTTGTTATGGATGTGGTGAGAGTGGCCACATGAAGAAGGATTGCACAAAGGCAAAGGCTACCATAAGAGAGGGTAAGCAAGTTGCTCCTAGTGGTGGTGATGATGAGCCTCCAAAGAGGAATAGGTTCTATGCTCTCTAATCCAAGGATGATCAATAGTGATCTCCTCATGTCCCTTTCTGGTATGTGCTTCTTTCATGTTTTAGATAATTTCCAGATTTCTTGTCTTTTATGACTTGTTATGTTGGACTTAATGTTTTCCTTGCCTTAATGGATGTTTAGAAAAAGCATGTGTGGGGTTACTCCCAAGGGGGAGATAGTGTGCCTATTTCATAAAGTCATTACATGATTATGTGTTGCTATGATCTATTTATGTATGCTTATGAAGTGGTGAAGGTGTTGTTAGAATTGATCTAATTGCATTGTGTTGCCTCTTGTTGTAGCATCCTTGAGTAAATGTGCATTTTAGGCCCCATGAATCTATGTTAAGCATGTTATAGCTAAGAGATGCTAGGTTATCCTTGGAAATGAGTTAGTATGTCTCTTCCAGGCATTTTGAGTTACATTGGGTATGTCTAGCTTTGAATTGAAGTTTCCTTGTCTGTTAGGGTGCATGCAGATGTAGTGCATGCATGATGGGCTTCTAGTCTAGATTTGTGTCCTTTAGGAAGTGTTTAGGAAGGTTATTCGAGGACGAATGTTACCAAGGGGGAGATATTGTAATACCCCGGAAACTAATAGACCAAACTTGAGCCACAAGCTAGGGTTCTATGGTGTGTCATATGTGAAATAGTGTTCTAGATGATACTTTATGTGTTGTGAATCAGGAGCTTAATGGTGGGGTATCAAGGTGTGTATTAGACCTAGTAGCCTAGATGACCTATAGGTGTTTGGCAGTGCATGGGAAGGGTAGCCACCAAGGCAAAAGGGCAAGCCTAAGCCAAAGGGCCAAGGCTGGCTAACCTTGGCAGCCACTGCCTAAGAGTTCACGACCACCTTCAAGACCAGTGGTGTGGACCATGGTCCGTGAAGGGGTCCGTGAAGACTCCTTAGACACTTGGGAGGCCAGGCCAAGAGGCCTAGACACAGCCCCAAGTCCACGAGGCACTTCATAAGCCATTGGCTTGACCACGGCCAATCAAAGTTCCCGTGAAGGTGCCTTAGCAAATTAGGGTGGTTGAGGGCCAAAAAAGGTTGGTGGAGCTACTGGTCCATGGACTACGGGCATCACCATAGACCGTGGTGACCTGGGACGGGACTCCCAAGTTGAGGACAATTAAGTAAAATCCTACTCGACTAGGTTTAAGTGGGGTTCGTTTTGTATGTATTTTATTAACCTATTTAGACTATTTTAAGTATATACCCCTTAGTTTTAAGTCACTTTAGATGAGACTCAATTCAAAACCCCAAATCACTCCTCTCTCAAAATTTTCTCTCACAAAGAAGAACATCCATTGAAGAAGAAGCTAGGGTCAAGAACAAAGGGTTTATTGCTAAAGGCTTGTGCTAGGGCTTTGATCAAGGTATGTTTATCTGTTCATCTATGGGTTCTTCTACCCATAGAGTCCCCTAAAATTTCCCCTAATTTGTGAAGAAGAACCCCAATGAAGGTAGGGTTACTTCCAATGCATGGGTTTTAGGTGGGTATGATTCCAAAAGGTTGGATACTACTCATATATAATTAAATTGATGTTGATTCATGATATTATGAAGAATTTATGTGAATTCCTTGATTTACCGTAATTTCCAAAGTATGCGGGTTTAGATCTTTTGATGAGTAATTGATGATTTTTGTTAGATTCTCTTGGGTTGTTGATCTGTATCGAGTAGATCCAAGGATGTGAATATGAGATCATGAATTGACTAGACTTATGCATGTATGTTAGAATATGAATTGAAATGATTAAGAATTGGGACTTTTGATGAATTATGGAATTGGCTTATGACTAAGGCTTAAGGCTAATGTGCCTTGAAATCTAGACTAGTATGATGCTTGTGAAGTAAAGTTCGAATGTAGGGCTTGAAGTCACAATGTTGATCACCAGGGCATATAGAATAAGACAAGTATGATTAGTTAGCTTACATGTATGTAGAATGTGAAAGGTTAATCACCTAAAATGAATCATGCTTGTTAGACTAGAATAGCTTGAGGTTGAGTCTTATGATTCCTTCAGGGATAGTTGAATTATGTAGATTGGGATGGTAGATTTCATGGTAGCTTGGGATTGAGGAATTAAGCTCTCCTAAGGTTAGCTTTAACTAGCATTGGTAGGATGCTTTTCATGGTAGCTTGCATTAGTATAGGCTTGGTAGCTTGGGATTGAGGAATTAAGCTCTCCTAAGGTTAGCTTGAAGTAGCATGACTAGAATGCCTTCATGGTAGCTTGACTTGGTTAGGCCAAGACCATTTCATGAAGCTTAGGATTCAGATATTATACTCTCCTAAGGATATCTTAGGGTTAAGGATTCCTACTCCCCTATAGATAGCTTGCATCTTATTGAATGGTTGCATGGTGGCTAGGTTATTATACTTGTATCCTTCCTTAGTTAGCTTGGATTGTATGATATGATGTTTTTCCATGGTAGTTAGGTCTAGTATGGTAGTATGCTACTCTTAATAGATTAGAATGAAATATAGTTAGCATTGAGTAAGTTAGCCTAAAGAAGTACTTAGTGTGGATGGTAGTATGGGATGCCACTCATACATGGCACAAATATGACTTGAAGCTACATATGAAGTGTCTTGTTATGTGATGTATGTCTAGCTTGGATAGTTGCTATAATTGCCTTCCATTATATGATTGACTTAAGTTGATAGTTCCTTGTCAATATGAAGTAAGTCTATAGTGACACCTAAAAATGGTAAATATGAATATGGTGACTTTAAGGATATGCTTAGTGTGTGTGGTATTATGCGATGCCCCACATGCATTGTACAAGTGTGCCTTGAGGTGACTTAGGGGTATAGTACTCTTATGACATGTGAACCTAGGCCTTAACTATGAAGGTTGACTATGACCAAGAATGACCTAAGAGAGGTACATAGCTTAGGTAGTATTATGGGATGCTACCTTGGCCTTGCACAAGTATACTTGGAGGTGGCTTGTGAAGTAGTTTACTTGATTATGAAAGACTAATGGTTGAAGAATGAACTTATGTATGTCTTATGTTGACTTGAAATGATATAATGCTTATGCTAGAATTATGTTATGATTATGTTATTGTCTCTTCTGATTATGTCTTATGTTGACTAACCCTTTTGAGATATCTTATGTTGGTATGTTAGTTTTCATACTTGGTAAATTTTTTACTAACGCATATTGCCTACATTATAACCAAATGTAGGGTTGGAGGCTTGAGTTTGCATTGGAGGTTAGACTTTCAAGGATTCTAGAAGAATTGAAGAATTGGTGAGTCCTCATAGCTTCGAGGACGAACCCTTTATGTTCCTTTATGTCATTTTCTATGTGTTTAGACTTTGTATGGGCTGCGTCCCAATGAATTTTATTCAAGGTTTATTAGACGGTTTGAGATAATGATGTTAGAAAGACTTCCACTTTTACGAAATGCTTTCCGAGTTTATGTTTAAAGAAAGTTTTAGATTCTCCCATGTTTTTATGATTTTATGTTATGAGTATGCTAAGGGCTTGTATGCGACCCCTTCGGGGTCAAGTACGCCATGTCATGTCTAGGGGGTGCTCTCGGGGTGTGTCAAAAACTTCATCGCTGATCCATTCAATACGTCGCTGAAACTTCAATCTCCTTTTCGAGTTGGATTTGTTCATGGGATGACACACTCTAACTTTTGATGAGTTGAAGAGCCACTTAGCGACTTGACGAGTGGATTTGGCGAGCAGTAGCCTTGCTTTTCGTCAGCTTTTTTTAGCCTTTTCACTCCTTTTTGCTCGATAATGTCCTTGCCTTGATCTTTTGCCTTCGTTTCTGCAAATTAGCATTGTAACCTAAGTTTAGAGCATAAAATAGGCATTGAGGACACTAAAACTCTGAATATTAAGCCCTAAATGAGTCAAAATCCTTAACTCGTCACCCATTCAGCAGGTTTGTCTTAGTCCACCAAACTCACTTGGAAAATCACCCAGTGGGAGTCGACATCACCTTTGATGTGTGTTTCTTTTCAATTTGCACTGTCATTTTCGATGGATTTATCTTAGCCCGTTTAAACCAACTAAGTGAATAACCAAGTTGGCATTGACTCCACATTTTATGTCTAAAACTTGAGATTTTTTCTACTGTTTAATTCGGCTAGACCACTGGAGCTTTTTGATCCAACTAGGCGATGAACCTTCTTATTAGGTAATCTTCCTTCCTATATTAGGTGCGCCTCAAGATAATAATTGAATTTTTTTCTAAATGAGTTTGATTTCAACTAATCTTCACAAATCCTATGTTTGAATGTGTGCCTTGCAGGTAATAAATAAAACAAAAGGTAAGAGAGTGGTTACATCTGACACATAGTACGATAGAGACTCTCTTCCTCCTCCTCCTCCTATTTTGAAAAGACACCTATGTGTATAAAAAAGCCACTAGAGGCTCCTCATCGTCACCATTTGACCACTCCACAAAAATTTACCGAACAAAGGGTGAAACCCAAAAATGGGTTTGTAAGGAAAAGGAAAGAAATACAGTCCAACTTAGTACATTCCTCCTCCGTGAAAACACCAACTTCTAGAGTTATCTCGATGATCTCTCCAAGAGCCCTCAATAGGATCATCAAAGCTACTAGAAAATGGACTATTAATAATGAGAGATGAATCTCCATATATGGAGTTATGAGCGTGTTCTTCAGCTACTTGGGAATCCATTAGATTCCACAAGTTTGAGGGGTTCACAAAGCAACAAAACCTATATATTTCTTTTCGGGTGCGAGATCTCTACAGAGCATATGCTTAAGCCCTACCACAAAAGTGGAAGGGTACAATTTGGAAGCAGCTTTAGGGACGGGAGGTGTGCGTGGCAATAAAGTACAATTCCATGCTGGGAAATTAACACTACGTTGGGGATATCGACCTTTCAGACATATATGTTTTCACTTCGGATGCGACATGCTTTGGACTCTTTGGAATGGTTGTTGGCTCCACTAATTTTTTATTTTTTTCCCTTTTGGATGTTTGGATTGAGAAGAAGTATTTTAATGTGTTTGCACGATACTGCTTTTGCTTCATCACTAGTCATATTGTTCTAGTGCAAAATGAGTTGATCCTTCGCAATCCCAAGGTGGTCTTGGTGGACATGATCATTGTCCGGGAGCATATTCATGTGGGAGCCATTGATGCAGAGGAGATGATAACGAGGATTAGGTAAGAGACGACTTGTCTCCCATTCAAGTCCTTATTACACATTTGTGGGAGAGGGCGGGTGTCAAGACCCAAGGGTACCCTCTAGATGTAACAAGGAGTATAAGACCCCGAGAGGCCTCATACAAGCAAACTTAGCATGTCATAACATAATATAATAGAAATGAGCGGAAGTTTAAAACATTTTCATAACATCTAAGTTTCATAAAATGAAGCGGAGATCTTTTACACTTTTCTCAAACCATCTAAAACATGAATAGTCTTTGGGACACAACCCATACAATAGTTCTAAACATAAAATGAAAGATAAAAGGATATGGTGGTCAAATCCTCAAATTATATGAGGACTCACCAAATCTTCACTCCTTGCTGTACTATGAACCTAGCCACCAGAATGGAAGTCAATATCGGCGGACCCTACATTTGATAAGAATGTAGGCAAAAGTATGTGTTAATACAAACATGTACTAAATATGATGGCTAGCATAAATCATCAACATAAGCATATCATAGGCATTAGTCAACATAAGACATAATCTATAAGCATAAAAGATAACAACATGGTCATAAGCACATTCAATGCACATAATTCATCATAATATAAGAGGAACACTTCTCAAGTAGCCTCAACTTTGTTCTTACTAAATTCATAGTTCATCACCTCTTTTCATACATATGAAGGAAAGAAACTTAAAAAACTATCCAAGCTAATCAAACATCATAACAAGTGAATCTCACGTTAGAACATACTTACGATACATCCTTCAAGTAATCTTGTTTTGTCATAAACATGCTATTTCAATTAGAAACTTGTCCCTCTATAGCTATTCTTACTATTCATGGGATATTACTTCTTTACTAATCCAATAAAATTCATTACACATGAATGGTTCCAATTAACCAATTCAAGGTCATTAAGGAAAAGCATCACACTATGCTAGACCAAGCTACCATGGAAAGCACCTTAATTATTCAAGTCCAAGGTACTGAAGGAAGGTACTATTGCTCAATCCAAGCTACCAATGATATGGTGTGGCCTCACCAAGTCATGCTACCATGCAAAGCACTCTATTATGATTAGTTCAAGCTAACCATTGGAATGGTACTATTGCTCAATCCAAGGCTATCCATGAGGACTCCTAACTCAAGCTACCAAGCATGGTCTTGTCTTACAAAGTCAAGCTATTGATGAAGGGATATCAAATCACTACTTCAAGCTATCATAGTTCACCATGCTTTGGTTTATTTTAGTTGAGCAAGCCTTTCAACCTAGAATCATTCTATGTGAGAGAATCTTTCACATTATTGTTCATATGTGTTCATGAGAATGTCCTTTTAATCAACAAAACAACACTATTACAATCATTTACACTTCACTCTCAAGGTGTTCTTAAAGCATACACATAGGTTCTATAAGAACATTCATAATCCTATACATTCATAATATAGGTCAATGTGGGTAACTACTTCCACAACAATCCTATTTACAATTCATAATTCATCATATATACATGTTCTTATTCAATTCATGCTTATATGATTTACTCTGAAGCATTTCACATCTATATGCTTCAATCTTAAGAAATCTAATCATATTTCTTCATATGGCTCCCAATCTCCATCACTACTAATCATGGTTCTTCATGCATACATTAATCTATATCAAATCATGTCTATTTGCTTAACTTTCAAGATATCTTCAATGTATTTCATCAACTCTAGAAGTTTACATCTAAATCCTCAATTTCCCCTTTCATGGCATAAAACCTAATTACATCAATTTCATCTTTATAGACATGGGTTAGGCATGGGTACATGTAAATTCATCCTAAAACATGTAATTCTATCAATTCAATCATAAACAATTATAATCCACTCAATTGGATCCATACCCATAACTTAGAAGAAACCCTAACTAGAATTGGTGAATTCTTCTTTTAAATTGGGGAAATCATGCGGCTCCATGGATGAAAGGATTCTAGGGATGAATAAACCATCACACCTTGATTACAAATCCCACAAAAGCTTGAGGAATGGAGACTTGATATTGACCCTAGCTCCAACTCTTTCTTCTTCTCCAAGTTCTAGAGAGAGAAATATTTGAGAGGATGAACTTTGGGATTCTTTTGGGGTTTTGGAAATAATGTCTTGAATGGTGAGTTTAAAGGGTAAAAATCACTTATATAGGTGTACTAAGCCTATACAGAACGACATCACCTTATTCCAACTTAAATAAGAATTTCCAAAAATGGCCTTAACTAGGCAGCCTACTGCCCGGTGTCACGAGAGGCACCACGAGCCATGGTCCTCACCACTGGCAGTGGTCCTGCTTACGATCCTTGGACCAGTAGCTAGGCCACCTTGGCTTGGCCTCTATGAAATGAAGGCACCACCACGAGTCTTCCCAAGATCTGTGGTCTTCACCATTGGCTGTGAACTGGCTCGCCAAGGTGAGCAAACATTGGGCAGTCTATGGGGAGCTACTGCCTAGCCACCACGGACCACACCACGGGCCATGTGCCCCACCACTAGCTGTGTTGGTAGTCGTGATGGTGGGGCAGTGCTTGAGAATACATGTGTAGCCTTGGTCCCTTGCCTTGGCCCATGGCTCTTGCTTCTTTTCCCTTGGCTTTTGCCCCTAATTCTTGACTTGTTGCTCTCATACTTATCTTTACTTGTCCTACTAGACTACATGGTGTTACAGCAGGTACATATATGAGGATCACCATAGACTCTTCTAGTGAGATTAGAACGATTAAGGCTGAATGCTTATGGGATTATGAGGTTAGAGAAAGTTGTCACCACAATATACTATGCCTGTAGTAGATTCGTCTGCTCAAGCATCAGATTCCAATACACCTACTCCTTCATTGGAGCGGGAAGGTATCCTCATTTACTGTGTTTTCTTCTCCTACTACCACTAAATATGTTGTTGCAGCGGCTATGAGGCCTAACCCTTTGACCAAGGTCATGATGTATAAGTGTAACACCCCGTAAAACCTAGTAAGACCTAGCTAAGGCTTGGCTAAATCTAGTAGGTTGAACTAGACCCTCACATGTTAGTTTATAGTTGGAAACTTTTTTAAATGATGAAAATTGGCTTTGGAAGTTAGTTTGAGGAGATTGGAGGTCAAACGTCAAGAAACGACTATAATGTCCGGAAACTAGTCATTGGAACTAGTGAGTTGTAAGGGTCTAGTCGTTGAAGTTTGGAGTGTTGTTTGAGGGGGAAAACCTATAGAAGTGACTCCCACATGTAGAACACTATGTTTAGGGGTTAAACGTATGGATACGAATCCCCCCCCCCAAGGACCACCATAGGGGTCCTTGAGAAGGACCCCAACATTGGCCTAAAGCTGTCAAAAACAACTTGACTTACGGAGGCAAGTGACGCCTCATAAGTCAAGTGACGCCCTATTCAAAGCCAAGTATCACAATAAGCAACCTACTTCATGCATACATTCATAAAATCATATTTCATCATATCTTACCATATTCATAATGATCATACATAACATAGCTTCAACATACATAAGTCATAATCATCATAATCATAAGAGAACACTACTACACCCACCTCTTAGGATCCCACAAGTGCAATGTGCAAGAAAAGTCCCATACCCTCCCTTACACTATGTAGAAATCCCTAAGAAATCCCTAGTAAGTTTTCACACCTTTCATACCTTCATTTACTTTTATATTAGGGAAATATTGCAATAACCGACATAGACCATGAGAGCTACATGGAATCCGGTGTTCTACTCCCACACCAAAAATAGAGGGTTAACACTTGCCTAAGGTGTAACCATTCGTACATAGCTATCTAGGTGGATCCACTAAGCTAGTGTCCTATGTGGGCACATAGTTAAGGGTCAAGGAGATTGCTTCTAGAAACACTAACTTACTAAATGTGGGGTTTCCATCTCATGAGACATCACATACCGTGGGTAATCCGGACTTGCTAAACGTGAGGAAACCCATGTGGGGAGCCAGATTTACTAAACGTGAGACCCCCCATCACATTTACATGCCCTTTCGGTGCTAAGCATCTAATTCCCTTTTTGTAATCATTTCTAGTCATCACATAAGTGCACATTAGCCTTTACTAGACTTTTATGTAGACATCTTACCATAATAGATCATATGTTTTCATAAGTGAGTAACAATCCTTTCACTTTAGAAACACTTAGCAAGTGAGTAAACCTTTCACTTTACATTACATTATAATCATGAGAACTACCTTTCAATCATTTAACAATCATACCATAACATACATGCATACTTCATAGATAATTCAAGTGTAGAGGGTTAAAGATGAGGAAACTAGGTCATCAACACCACAACAACACATTAGGTATAGCATCATTACAATCTAAGTAGTTCACATTGCATACTTGAGTTCAAAGAAGAACCAACCTTCATACCTTCTTACCCTTCATGGGACATTCATACTTCAATTACCAAACAATTCATAACCAATACATATTACAAGGTAATTTATGAAGTAATAAAAAAATCAACATCAATATAAGCAATTGACATATTCCATTCATAGCCTTCAAGGCTTCATTCAAAGACTCAACCCTAATTTCATAGAAATTATACATTACCTAGGGTAGAATCATCATACAAACATGTATTACATAACATCACATTCAATTCATAGCCTTCAATCAATATCCAACACAAACTAGGGTTAGAATTAGGAAAAGAAGGAGAAACATAGGTCTCATGGGGAATTCTTCAAGAAACCTCCATTACAGCACAAATTCATCCACAATTGTTCATATAACATCAATCAAAGTCAGTTTATAAAATCAATTTCACTTTAGAAAGAAGACCCACGTTTTTGGATTCAAACCTAGAAATTGGAGATTTTCAAATTCATCTTGAAGGGGCCTCTTGGGGAAAGGAATCCCAAGAGTGATAAGCAACCATACCTTATTGACGAATTAACCACGAAAATCCGAGTTGAAACCTTGGAGAGTTGGTCTTCTTCTTGAAGCTCCAATCTTCTTCAATGGAGTTTTTCAGAAGAGAGAGAGAGTAGAGAGAAGGAGGAACTTTAGGTTTTGATCTTTGGGGTTTTCTGTTTGAGTGATAAAAGTGAGGTAAATTGACTTAAAAATCATTATATACACGTCCCCTAAAGTACCCTAAAAACCCCTCACTTGGTTGGACTCTTTAACGAAATAAAAATCGATTTCTGAATTTCTGTATTTTCCTCGCGGAACAAGTATGCGACGCGGAGCTGTTCCCGGAAGATATTTGGAATTAAATTTCGAGACAATAGATTCTGCGAAACGACTGCGTCGCGAACTAACTTTTTGCTTCTTGGGGGAGCTAGTCCATGATGCGGAGCTATTCCTTCCAAGTGCAATTTGCAAGCTGCCCTGGAAGCTTGCAAGGTTGGGGTCCTCCTCAGGGCCCCTTACGTTGGCTCCGGGGAGTCCTATTCGAACATTTTGACCCTATAAACATATATTTACCTAATTTAAACCTTTTAAAAATAATATACCATAACACGACACTCCCAAACCTGCCCAAAACCTAGGGACACACTAGAACACAGTCTTCTCTAGTTTCCAGATGTCGTGGTCGTTTCTTGACGCTTAGACTATTACTCTTCCAAACCAAGTCAATTGCATTAATTTAGGTTTAGCAACATCATTTTAACTATTTTTAAGTCATTATTCATAAGGTGAGGCTCTAACTTAAGTCATAGAATTTTCGGGGTGTTACAATTTCCCCCCCTTAGGAATATTCGTCCCTAAATGTTACCTGGACTTCTTTCTAAGGAGACAATGACTCAAACTAGCAGCACCATAACCAGTCACATAAACAACATCATATCATCCTGTCATATAGGAATTTAATCCACAACATCACTATGCTCACAACTCTTTACTTCACATAAGTATAGGAGGAACTACCTTTTTCATATTCAATGAGCATCAACAAGACATTTCTTTAACAGGACAACATCAAGCATTCTCATTACAACTCTCATGAAGACAACATCACACAACATCTATGGGTGCAATTTCAACAATGAGAAACAAAATTCGTGAAAACTCAAAATACAACTTAAGAATTAATTTTCACAAAAATATGCACATACAAGGAAATCATGTCATAATCATCAACACACATGATTTTCAATTTATACCAAATTAAGAGAGACTACTAACCTCCACTTTAGCTAGGAGTAGGAGGAAAAAGATGAGGGTAGCAGGACTTCATGTCGAACTCGACCTCCCATGTTGCACCCTCAACTAGGTGGGTTCTCCATAGGACTTTTACGGAGGCAACCTCTTTATTCCTCAACTTCTTAACCTGGCGATCTAAGATTTCGACTGGAACCTCTTCATAACAAAGGTTCTCATTCACCCCTAAACCTTCTAGAGGGAGAATGGACACCGGGTCACCTATACACTTCTTTTACATAGAAATATGGAACACCGGGTGAACCAGGGCCAATTCGATGGGCAATTTCAACTCATAAGCGACCTTTCCAACACGCTTCAAGCTCTCATAAGGCCCAACATACCGGGGACTAAGCTTCCCCTTCCTACCAAACCTCATCACCCTTTTCATGGGTGAGATCTTCAAGTAGACCCAATCATCTACTTCAAATTCAAGATTCCTCTTTCTATTATCGGCAAAAGACTTTTGCCGACTATGAGCCATTTTCAACCTATCCCTTATAAGTTAAACTTTTTCCGTAGCCTCATAGATTACCTCGGGACCAAGAAGAGAAAATTCACCCACTTCAAACCACCCAACCGGAGATCGACACCTTCTAACATAAAGTGCTCCAAAGGGTGCCATAGCAATAATCGAGTGGTAGCTATTGTTGTAGGAAAATTCCATCAAAGGCAGGTGGTCATCCCAATTACCTTTGAAGTCAATGACATACGCTCTCAACATGTCCTCTAGGGTTTAGATGGTGCGTTCCACTTGACCATCCGTTTGAGGGTGAAATGCGGTAATAAGTTTCACTTGAGTACCAAGCCCACTTTGGAAAGACCTCCAAAAATGGGAAGTAAATTGGGCACCTCTATCCAAAATATTCGACAACGGGGCCCATGCAACTTAACAATCTGCTTAATGTACAACTTAGCATAATCTTCCGCTGAATAAGAAACCTTGATGGGAAGGAAATGGGCTGTTTTAGTCAATCTATCCACAATGACCCAAATGGAGT
The DNA here is from genome assembly GCA_036250505.1 of Solanum acaule. Taxonomy (NCBI): domain Eukaryota; kingdom Viridiplantae; phylum Streptophyta; class Magnoliopsida; order Solanales; family Solanaceae; genus Solanum; species Solanum acaule. The sequence continues at coordinate 4,071 of JAJOOR010014173.1, read as the reverse complement.
CATGTTGCTTATGGGTTCGAGGCAAACCTACCACGAAGTCCATATTGACCTCTTCCCACTTCCAAGTGGTAGTATCAATGGCTTGAGTTAGACCTCCCGGTCCTTGGTGCTTGATTTTGACTTGTTGGCAATTTGAGCACCTAGCCACAAAATTTGCTATGTCTCTTTTCATTCCGTTCCACCAATAAATCTCACGTAAGTCATAATACATTTTGGTGGCTCCCGGATGGATGGAGTTTCAGGATCCATGGGCCTCCTCTAAGATTGTCTCTCTTAGGGTATCCACATCTGGCACACATAAACTCCCTTGCTGCCTAAGCACTCCATCTTTTCCTTGAGAGAAAGTTTCTATTGCTTTGTTGAGAACTGACTCTTTTAGTTCCATCAAAATAGGGTCAAGATGTTGCTTAGACTTCATGTCAACAACAACTGATGACTCGGAATTATGACGGACCATGACACCTCCTTTTGGGGAATCTTCAAGTAGGACACCCAACTGGGCTAGCCTATGTACATCACGAGCTAAATCCCTTTTCTTTTCTTCAACATATGACTCACTACCCATAGCTACACAACTCAAAGCATCAGCAACCACATTTGCTTTTCCGGGGTGGTAAAGGACACTCATATCATAATCTTTCAAGAGTTCCAACCACCTCCGTTGTCGGAGATTCAATTCTTTATGGGTAAAAGCATATTGAAGACTCTTGTGGTTGGTAAACACATCCACATATAGCCCATAGAGATAGTGTCTCCAAATCTTTAAAGCAAAGACTACGACTGCTAGCTCAAGGCCATGAGTTGGATAATTCTTCTCATGCACCATGAGTTGTCTCGAGGCATAAGCTATAACCTTACCATGCTGCATGAGGAAACAACCCAAACCCACTTGGGAAGCGTCACAATACACTACAAACCCTTCGATGCCCTCCAGTAAGGTCAAAATCGGAGCGGAGGTGAGCTTATCTTTCAACAATTGGAAGCTCTTTTCAAAAGATTCCGACCATTCGAACTTGGACTTCTTTTGAGTTAAGGCCGTTAATGGAGTTGCAATAGATGAAAATCCCTCAACAAACCTCCGGTAGTAACCGGCCAAACCCAAAAAGATTCAAATGTCGAAAGGTCTCAAAGGTCTAGGCCATCTTTTGACCGCATCAGTTTTCTTTGGATCAACTTCTATCCCCTCACTAGAAATAATGTGACCAAGGAAAGCAACCGATCTTAGCCAAAACTCACACTTGCTAAACTTAGCATAGAGTTGGTGATCTTTGAGGACTTGCAATACTATCCTCAAATGATTCATGTGATCATCCTCACTTTTAGAGTATATCAAGATGTCATCAATAAAGACAATAACAAATGAGTCTAGATAATTTCTAAACACACGATTCATAAGGTCCATGAAGGCCGCCGGGGCATTTGTAAGACCAAATGACATCACTAAGAACTCAAAATGACCATATCTTGTTTGGAAGGCTGTTTTCGGAACATCAACACTTCTCATCCTAAGATGGTGATAACCTGACCTCAAATCAATTTTTGAAAAGTAACTCGCTCCTTGAAGTTGATCAAATAAGTCGTCAATCCTAGGGAGTGGATACTTGTTCTTAATGGTCACCTTATTTAATTGTCGGTAATCAATACACATACTAAGAGATCCATCCTTCTTCTTCACAAATAACACCGGTGCACCCCAAGGAGATATACTAGGTTGGATGAAATTCTTATCCAACAAATCTTTGAGTTGAGCTTTTCATTCCTTTAACTCCGCCGGGGCCATTCGGTAAGGAGGGATTGAAATAGGTTGTGTATCCGGCAATAAATCTATGCTGAAATCTATTTCCCATTCGGGAGGAATCCCGGGTAAGTCATCGGGAAAGACTTTCGAAAAATCCTTCACTACGGGGACCAACTCCAAAGGACGAATCTCGGACTCAAGATCCTTGACCCTCACAATATGATAGAGACAACCCTTAGAAATCAACTTACAAGCTTTTAGACATGAAATGATCCTTCCCCTAGGAACGGAATTTCCTCCCTTCCATTCTAAAATTGGTTCATTAGGAAATTGAAACTTCACAATTCGGGTCCTACAATCTATGGACGCAAAACAAGCATGAAACCAATCCATCCCCAATATAACATCAAAGTGTAACATATCAAGTTCCACCAAATCAATTAAAGTGACTCTATTGGGCAATGATATGGGACAACCCTTATAAACTCTTTTAGCAACTATGGAATTACCCACCAGGGTAGAAACCAAAAGGGTTTATCTAAGACATCGGGAAACATATCAAACTTCATAGCCACTAAGGTGTTACAAAAGACAAAGTGGCACCGGGATCCAACAATGCATAAACATTAATTGAAAATACTTGTAGCATACCGGTCACAACATCCGGAGAGCTCTCTTGATCACCTCGGGATTGGAGAGCATAGAAGCGATTCTTCTTAGGAGCATCGGGATTTGAGCCACTTGCTTGTGCTTGAGCATTTTCCCTTCCTTGAGCCTTTAGCATAGGGCAGTTCCTCCTCATGTGGCCGCTCTTACCACAACCATAGCAATTACCCATGCAAACTAGGCACTTGCCTTCATGTTTTCGACCACACTTTGTACAAATAGGCTTCTCAACATAAGGACCACCACCTCTTGCTTCTTGAGGCTTGGGAGTAGACACTTTACCTTTGTTGACCCTTGGAGTGTTAGGAGGACCTTGGTTGGAAAACCACTTTTTGAACTTTGACTTATCTTGGATATCAAACCTAACCTTAGAAGAATTTCCATCATCGGTCCTTGACCTCTTCAATTCTCTACCAACTTGCTTAATCTTTTGCTCCTCAATTTGCTCAGCATGAACCATAAGACGAGAAATGTGCATGCTTGGGATTAGCATAGCCGACCTACATTCATTCACCACAAGATCGGATACCCCCATAACAAATTTGTTCATTGTAGCTCTAGAGTCCGACACGAAAGTAGGAGCATGCTTGGACAGTTGAGTGAACTTGAGGCCATACTCCTTCACACTCATACCCCTTTGACGGAGGTTGATGAATTCTTGCATTTTCCTCTCCCTTAGTTCCAAGGGGAAAAACCTATCAAGAAAAGCGATCTTGAATATAGCCCAACTTATTGGACCCTCTCTAATAGGTCTCCCCTCCTTCCATTGTTCATACCACACTTGTGCCACATCTTTGAGTTGATAGGCGGCTAACTCCGCCTTTTCTTGAGAAGACACACCCATAGCCTCTAAAACCTTAAATACTTCATCAATGAACCCTTGTGGATCTTCTTCCACTTTGGAGCCAAAGAAAGTAGGGGGATTCATCCTTGTGAAATCCCTTATCCTAGAAGCGGTAGTGCTAGCATTGGGGTTCACTTGCACCCTAGCATCCCTAGCAACTTGAGTGGCCAACACTTGAGTCAAATTATGAATAGCTGACCATAACTCAATATTAGACATAACCCCTTCTTCAATAGGAACTTAAGGGTTTTGAGGAGATTGAGGGGGAACCGCCTCATTCACATTCTCCTCACCGGCCCTCCTTGCATTGTTCCTTCTTGTATTCATTGCCTATAAGCACAAGAGATGGATTAGAAGAAAAGGACTTAATATAGTTAAGACTCTTAGGCATGACTATGGAATAACAAAAGAGTGAAAGTTCCTAAGCATCTCGTAGCCTCTCATTCATAAGTGTGGCGCGCTTCACACCTATGAACAAGACTCTACTCGACGTGGTATCTTGTGACATAATCCTACATTATTCTCAACCTTATGCTCTGATACCAAGTTTGTAACAACCCGAGTGCACCCCCTAGTCGTTACCGGCGTATTTGACCTCGAAGAGGTCTTATACAAGCCTTTAGCGTTCGTCATAGCATGTATCATAGAATAAAATCACGGAAAAATTAAAACTTTTACTTTGGAAGTTCAACTTCACTTCATATATGAAAAACAGAATCTAACTCCGTCACAATGTACCATCTAGACATAGAAGTATCGAAAATGGGACTTAGCCCTTACATCAATAAGAAGTCTTGAAATAGGAAAGTACAACAACGTCTTT